>LVVK01000014.1:453667-486606 GCA_002022785.1 Trichoderma guizhouense
ATGGTCTGATCTGGCCCGTGAGCCGGTGGCTGACGGCCCGTTTATTAAGTAAAAAGCAGCTCGACAGTTCAATAAGCAGCTGGAGCCGCTGAAGCTCAGTTTGTCTGTATTCTGCAGGCTTCGGTTTTTAGCGCCAGCAAGTGAGGGGGTTCCTCTTCTCTCTTCCATCCTCTTGGCTCTAGAGGCTCCAGAGGGGATCCAGAGGGCTGCAGCCTTGAATCCGCTCGCCTTTATTCCCCAGAATGGCGCCGGACGGACCCTGATGAACCCTTTGATCCATTTCTATTCGTCTTTCATCAACAGTGTTACAGTGCATTGAATGCATCTTCACTGATGGCTGCTTACTGACGCTCAATCCCGCATGTACTAACGACTAACTACCTAGTAGCATCTTCCACGCATTGTTCTGCGCATCACATCAGCATCAACGGATCCATCGACTCCAACGCCACCATCCCACTCTACAGCGCCAAAACAACCCCATCAATCTCGAACCTCAATTCATTCACAGACGATCCATCCATTCAAACAACCATCTCCTACGAACTATCCCGTGCCCATGTGGGGATACCCTTTCCCGCCCCTCCCCGCGCATCGCATCTCGGCAAACCCGTCCATCCTATTCGACCGAAAACTCTCGATTATTGTCTCGCCTTGGGCTGTCGTTGGTCGAAGGGTCCGAGCAAAAAAAGGGAGGCTAATGAAGAATAAGCGCCAACACACAGTTTCGGTAGACGATTCCATCCATCGTTCCCCCCTCATCCAACAGCACTTTTTACACAGTCTGGAACTTTTGTCCGCCCAACCGAGTCTATCGAGGAATGCCGTGGAGACAGTTGGCCACTTCGCTTAATATTCAAGGCCCGTAGAAAAAGACAAGAAGCCAAAAGGCACATATATAACGAGTGGTAGGGCTGTCGTGTCCTGCCTGGATCATTCCAAATTCATGGCATCCAAACGCATGGAAGAAGCCAAGCCAAGCATAGCCTCCTAACCTCGATAAGCTACACGCTAGATCGACATTGTAACAATCCTGGCGTGAGGCACCCTGGACCCTTTTTTGGTCGCGTTAATGGCCTCCGAGCAGGCAACCTTTTCAGAAGCCCTTGAGAAGGATTCATCGACTTCTTGGGTAAGGCGGCGCTAACCTCGTCCTCCATCCATCCATCCATCCATCTGTCCATCTATGCAGTCTATAAGTCATGCCAGGTGCCATGCCGTGTTGTGTTGTGTTGTATGCAGAATTCAATACTAAACGTACTCATTCCTGGAGATATCACATACCAACACTGTAGCAACTTGGAATCCCATTCACATAGTCAGCCGCCAACAAAGACATGAGCACCATCTTATCATGTTTAGAACATCAGAAGAAGAAAAATGATATAATATGCCCATGAATAATGAATATGCGAGGGCAGAAGCGAAAAAGTGCCCCCCATCTAAATTTAGAGTACATGCATCTAATAAGTGGCGTCCAATACGGAACAGAACAATTGCCGTCTGACTACTGCTGACTCGTCGATCTTGATCCAAGCAACACATCATTTTTCCCATCCCATCACAAAAATGTTTCGCCTGTCTTTCCCTTGCAGCTCCCGTGGATCGCAGCAAGCCACCGCGGTGCCACTATGCCAGATCCTCACTGGCCACCCGTTTTTATATCCCGCCTCTCTCCCTCCATCTACAGTCACATCTCATATTCCCAAAAGGAGTAACTGTTTTTGAGCCGCCGCCGCCGCCGTTCCGTGGTATCGATCAAAGCAACATGTTAGTCGTAAGAACAAACAAAGATCCAACCCTTGCTCCTCGTCCTCCCAGAAAAGTGATAAAGAAAAAAAAAATATAAACAGTGAAGAAAAAGAAGATAAAATATCATGGCATCGTCGTATCTCAAGTCATCAACCATAGCACCGTAGTCTCTCCCCTAACTCCTCACCCACTAATACTGTAGATAGTCCGGCTTCCGTGCCATGTTGACCGGAGGCGGGCCTTCGTCGTCGTCAACGGGATAAGGTGGAATCGAAGTCTCCGAATCTCGCGGTCGATGGCCGTATTCGGACAAAGGAGTCTTTGGTGGCAGAGGCGGCGCTACTTTGGAGGGTATCGACAGCGGCTCAATTCGAGAGTACTGTTTGGGAGGCACCACGGGCAGTTGATACTTGGACTCTTCGTCGGGGCTCGTAATGGCAATCGGATCGTCGGAATAGGCGACCCTGTACTGGCTCGGTGCCGGCGACATGTCTACAGTCTCCTTCTCAGATGCGGGACTGACGGTTCTACCGTAACGCGAGTGTCCGGTGCCTGGCCGGATATGATCGCCAGAGACTCTGGGGGAATTCAAAGTATTTGCCTGCAGGTGTAGACTGTCTGCCCCTGATTCAAAGGACGAACGACTCGGGGGGCTCTGTGGGCTGTGGGAGAGGAAGCCAACCGGGGAGTCGCCGGGCAGCTCTACAGCAAATGGCTGCTCAAAGTTGTTCTCCGATGTCGACTTGACCAACTCGGGCACGGTGGGATTGCTTCGTTGTTCCCACCGTATCTTTGCCCTGTGAATCTTGGCCAGCCTGGTCGAGATGCCGTGGATCATCTGCTGCTCGTCTGGGCGTTGCATGTATCGCCGAGTGCCAGTGCTGATATCGCTCAACCGGTTCCACTCGTTCATTCCAAACTCGCCAACTCCCACTTCGACGTTGAGGCGGTAGTAGTTTTCGACATTGACTCCGCGCTTCGCAAGGTGCTCGTGGAGCATGTACTCGTGGATCTTCTCGCAGCCTTCGATTTTGGAAATCATCTTCCTCCGCGCCTCGGCAAACTCGCCCAAGAAGCCCTCGTACCACACTTGCTGATTTCCATCGCTTCCACGGGGGCGTTTTCCTGTGCCGACGCTGACAAACACTCCGACCTCTCGTCCAGGCCACTCGTTGATGACAGCCTCGTCCAGAGCCTCGGGGGAGGGGTTGAAGGTGCCGGCTCCATCGTCGTGGAAAACTGACTGACCAATCTGGACGGGTTTAAAAGCAAGGCCAATAGAGCAAGTTGCTCGTCCGGCCTGCCAAATCTTGCAGTCGAATTCCGGCGGCGGCTCTTTGCGAGAATCGTAGGACCGTAGCAGTACGGGGGGTGTTCCTCGTCCGGATCCTTTGTACATTGCAGTCACAGCACTATATCATTTCACCAAGTTAGCCACTTATGCATAAAACAATAGGTAGAAAATTTGGCTCTTACGTCTTGGTTCTATTCTCTCTCGCGTCGTATAATCTTGCATTTCCATTTCCGTATTTCATATTGACGGCTGGCCGCGTGGAGACATGGCCGGCAGTATGGCGCGCACTGAAGCTGACGGTGCTGGCGTTGCTGGAATGTCGCTTTGGAGATCCTGATGAGCGTCGGGAATCAAGCGGGTTGACCACTTCTGTCTCGGTGTCGTTGCCCTCCCTGTGGTATACGGTATGCTCCCAAACTCCCTGCTTGATGGCGTCTTCCAGCCTGCTGGCCTTGAACAGCGTAGATCGGTATGGGATGCCGGCAATCGTCTTGTCGGTTTCGAACACCATCTTCGTCATGCGGACGTACAGCTCCTTGCACGTCTCCAAGTCTAGACGCAGCCTGCCCAGCATGATGGCAATCAGCCCGCCGGTGCCCGTACCAACAATCAGGTCGAAATGATCGCAGGGCTTTGGGATTTCATGTCTGCGAGGCGCGCGCCCTTCGATATCGACAAATGCGCGGTGCATGAGTTCCTGGATGATGATGAGCATGGAGTAACCACGAACGCCTCCTCCGTCTGTGCGAGTTAAGCATTAGCAAAGCTATTCGACGACATGAGAACAAATGATAATGAGGGGGATCATACCGAGAGACAGAATGCGCAGAGGCGGCCCTTTGGTGGTGTCCGACCTCCGGACTCCGTACGAGTCCATCATGTTTGATGCGAAACAGTCGCTGACTGGCAGAATGTGTCGGGCTCTGAGATGCAAAGATTCGTATCAGAGAATGGGGTGTCGCGATGTGAGAGAGAGAGAGAGAGAGAGATGCTGCTTTGTTCGGGTCGAGATTTTGCGCTTTGAGCGTCTTATCAAAGAGGAACCACGTTTCTTGGAATGCGACCAATCAATATCCAGTACCGCCTAAATTCTTTGGTGCTGATTCGCAGTCAAGTTCGTATCGTAGTCGCAAACACAAATTCGGATGCGCTGGGGTTTGCAATGTCCAAATTCCGCAGGCTTCTGTTGCAATATGTCGCGCGGTCGGTGATGATCAGGTGAACAATAGAAGAACAAAGTCGGGAAGATAAGACAAAGAAGAAGCTAAGGTAAGGTAAGAAGAACAAACATGGAACCTCAGGCAGTCATGATTGATGAATGAATCATTTCTCTTATTACCTGCACACTTCTGCCCAAACGGTGCCGTGACGCAATCGCCCGGACATACCCAAGTCTAGGGCTGCTAATAAGCATGGATGGAAGTGGAGGGGTGAGGCGAGGGGCGAGAGGCGCAGCCGAAGAACCGCTAAGCAACGTCACAGGGCCGTTGGCGGGAACTGTCACGCCTGTGGGCCGCTACAGAATAGCGCTGCAGACATCCATGCATTGATGGAGCTACAGTTATAGAACGCCCGAAGCACGAACGAACGGCTGTTTTGCTTTGCATGCGCGCTGGACGATGATCCGGTGCGCTGGTCAGGAACGGGCTTCCCGGGACACGCGAAGCTTCAAGTACCGAAGCTGCCGTTGGTCGGAAGATGGATAAACGGCAATAGATGCGGTCTTTTCTTCTTTTTTCTTCCTTTTTCTTTTCCTTGTTTTTTGAGGGAAAGGAGTTTTTTTTTAAGTTCCGAAGGGAAGCGATTCCGAAGCGAAGCGGAGAGAAACCCAGCCCGGAAAATGGCTGAGAGAGCCAAGAAGCTGCGAGAATCGAGGCCGGATGCCAAGTCTCACTTGTTGCCGTCACGAGGAGGCCGGGTGTGACGGCTTCAACACGATACGATATGACAGTACGAGTATTCTATACATGTGATTTCACTCTCTCTCATCTCATCTGTGGAGGCTCCCAGGCATCATTACAGATACAGCTTCTCGATGTCCATTCTGATCTGGGAGACCCTTGTTCCTGTCCTTCGCCAAAAATCCATATTGATCTTCCTTCTGCTTCTGTTCGTCACACCTCCAGAGACATACGCTAACGATCCCCCCCATGTCTGTGTGGGTGCTTTGTTTCGTGGGGGATGGAAGTTTTGCGAGCCTTTGGGGGCTGTGCAGGTTGGGATGTTGGGATCCCATTGAAGGGTGCCTGGCGGGGCAGACAATGTGAGACACTGGACTGGATGAGTGAGTGGATGAGGATGGAATCGAAGCCACGTGATGGCTGCACATCATGATACCAAATTGGAACAGTCTGTTCGTCCCCGGGCTCTTATTTCAAGGTTGCCATCGCCAGAGTGTACGAGAAGATGGATCAAATCAACGCCACGGTTAGTCATGCCCTGGAGGATGGGAGAGCAGTACTCGTACATGCACCTCGCTCTCAGCCGATGTAAGATTCCGATATTGAGGTCAACGTACTATCTACATCTCCTATTGGCACAAGTGGTAAGCTGAGAAAGCCCTTTGTCAGGAGGATGGAAAGATTACATGTACACACTCTCTCAGACCGACTGCGCCCCGTACAGTATTCCATAAGGCTTCACGGCTACGAGCACCCGTACTCGGGATGAGCATCTCATTGCCCTTGCAGGACGTGCCGCATCGCATCGCATCGCATGTTTATTCCATCATGGCATTGACGCGGCGACTGACTAAGACGGCATCACCAGCACGGCCCAAAGTTAATATGATACGTGTAGGTCAGTCAATACTAGGCCTAGTACTAAGGCAAAAGGCACATGCACGTAGCGTCTTTACGTCAGGATTTCGTATTCATGTTACTACAACTTCTATCGCCACTGTCGACATGAAGAGCATGAGGCCTCTTAGCAGACATTCATTTCATTTCACTCAGACAGCTGAGCTCAAGAGGCGAACAATCGGTGAGAGGTGAGAGCAAGGGTAAGCATGGATGACTTCGCTTCTCTAGCGCTGGTGGCTCGAGGCGCAGACGGCTGTCTTGTATATAATGCATGTCACGTATATGGAATCCCTTGAATGTGTAATCCGTACTCGTTCGTGTACCTGCATCAAGCATTGTTGATAAGGTTGTGAATAAGAGCTGATAACTTCATGTTGGCAGCTATGGACCCTCGTTTCACGACAGAACAATTGAAGGACGCGCAAGACAAAAATAGAATGTGGCTGCAACGTTAAAAACCTGTGGCTGACGATCAACTCAAAGTCAATTACGCGTAGCCGCTAGCATTCGCAGGCCTGGTGGCAAGTTCTTGAACGAATTAGCACCTATGAGCTCTGCACAGCTTCCACTTTCGTCACGGTAGATATACTGTACGTGTTACCAAGATGGGAGAGTCGCGAGATGATCTTCTACCACTATGAATTTGAACAGCATCTTACGGCTCCTGATTCGGCAGCGTGCATTGCCACGCTTGTTCCAAGAGACCTGAACCCCCCGTTTCCGCCGCCGACTCAGCCTCGCTGTACAACCTATCACATCTCGTATACGAATCTCGGAGTACCTATGTATGTACAGTAAAATCCCAAAACACCTTGATGAGAGGAATTCGATATCTTGCGAAAAAGGAAGCGGAAGGAAACGAGCTTCTGCAATTGAGTCTATGAATGCCGCCGGAGTCTTTAGTACATGTAGTTACGCCACTTGGAGCTTTCAAGGTGCTGGAGGATGGAGCTGCATGTCGGCATGCATTGCATTGGCTGAAAGGCCGGCTTAGCTGACAATTTTTATTAATCTTTTATTAATCTCTGCCCTACCGGGCATCTCAGCCCTTTCGTAGCATGGCGGTGGGCTGCCTTGTAATTAATTATTCATCATGAGTCGATAACGCCAAAGGATTCCATATAACATGGAGAGGTGGATGTACAGCCGCGGGTGCCAGACCGTGTTCTTTCTGGCTTAGTGATACACTCTCGTTGGGATTCAGCAGGCTACGATCAACATAAACGAGAAGGTGTGAGGTGCACCTATCAATAGGATCAAGGCTGAGAGATTGGGTTCACAGAAACCACTACTTACGTGAGGTAGATAGTAGCTACGAGGCTGCAGTATGTGTGTGTGTGATGTGTGCCATCGTACTTACATGAGGTGTATTGAGCGATGGGAGCATCCCCCTTCCCTCCATTCCATGACGTTTCAATACCAGCTGCGGCAATAATAGCAGCCGCAAAAGCTATTGACATGTATTAAAATCCGCACGGGTCAGGCGCAATCCGACTCTGTGGCGCCTCAGAGGCAATCAAATGAAACTCAGGCTTGCCTGGACAAGCTGAACTGTGCCGCGGGTTTCGTCCGCATCATTGCGTCGGGCCAGGGCATGTGCCGTCCCGCAGGTTATTTGCGGATTTGAGCGCAAATAATTGTCACTTGTAGCTCTTTGCCGACAAGACGTGAGATAGGCATATACACGATGTACTGTACACGATGACGATGTATATTTGTTGATAAGCTGAAGCAAGCACATTAGCCGCCAAGTGTGTGAGCAGCACGGCGAAATGATAGGCGGCAGTGTGTCTGTGATGGACGTAGACTCGTGCGTGGTTTCAGGCGGCATGGCAGCCTCCCCATTTGCCGGGGACGATCCAATGACGTGCAGAGGACTCGTGCAACAGGTGCTGAGTGATGATGATGTACAAGCACTGTAGCATCCCAAAGGGACAAAAATATATTTGATCCTGGCTGGGAGGATAAATTTACTCACCTGCAGAAACGAGTACCCGCAAGTGCTCACAGGCCTACGAGTACATGCACGCTCGCGTACATACACGGATGGACGCCATGTACATTTGAAATGACGGCACTAGCAGTAGCAGCAACACTTGTGCTTCAAACAGGCGGACGATAGAGCCAAGGCGTTAAGCGATGGAGATGGGCACTTTTCAGCCGCGAATTAGAAACCAAGAGGCCACGGGCAGTAGCAGCACCGAGCTTCTGCAGCTTTTCCCAAGTACCTGGTCGTGCTGAATTTAGGACCAGACTCCAATAAAGTCGCCACTGGCTCCAGGCACGGGACGAAGGCGTGTGTTGATGATGGAGCCCCCCAAGAACAACGACTCAGCTCAGGAATCAATGGATCAATTCATCAAAGAGCAAATCACCAGACGGTGAGCCTTGCCCTCGCCCACCCACGGCCTCACGGCCTTCCGAGACACGCTGATGCCGCCACATTGTTACCCCATGCGAGCTATGCCCGGCACAGCCTAGAGCAAGGACGCGACGTCGAAACGGTAAATTGGCAGCGAGTTTCGGCAGGCCGCTAGTCCGTCCCCAGGCGAGGGCGAGGTGCCAACATATCCAATCAGACTGGCCTGGTTCCATATCTGGGTCTTTGCAACTTTTGGTTTTTTTCGGGCGAGGCTGTGAGGTGATTCGCCCTGGGCTGATGGCCGAGGCTAGACAAAGACAAGACGAGAAGCAGCAGCACTGGGGCAGCGAATCAAGCAGCCTCTCAGGCAACGCGTCAGCCCACACACGGAGACAATCCGCTGCATGTTGGTCTAAGCCGAGTCGAGTCAGCTGCGTCTACTGTACAGAAACATGTATGTACGAGTACCTATTCGTGCTGCACGGATGGATTACGAGGGAGGACGAGATTCGAGGTGCTTGGCCCGGGTGGCGTGGATGGCGTGGGTTGGGTGCCCGGGGCTGCGGTCCTGGGAGCCGGGCCTTGCTTGCTGAAGAATTTCAGAAGTTTGGAAACAAGGCACACGTTGGATTTGTGCATGTACATCCAAAGTATGCGAGGTCGGACTAGCCATCGTGTACAAAGGATTCAGTGCAAGTCAACATGACATGTCAGGTAGCGGACTTGACATGTTTGATGGTCCCTTGCGCGAGACGAGATTGGGATGGACAAGGTCGAGGTGGCTTTGGACGTGAGTTTAGTGCACAGGGCTGCCTGCAATAATAGGATCTGATCATGTCTAGCCATCAATTCCAATGATTACAGTTGAATACATGTCGATATCTTCTGGATACATGTGTCATTGATATGACTGCTGGGGCCGGGCATCCTTCGGTGTCGGGGGTGCAAAGCTGCGTATGTGCGTATTGCCGTGAAGGGCACCCTTCAAGTTTAGCACGATACGGTACTGTCCTGTACAGGGCAACCAGTGGTTGGGCAGGAATACATTGAACCGATTGCATTGCATCGAGTGTCTCGAACGTTGTTCGTCCTACAGGTAGTCAAGGATCAAGACTACATGTATTCATCACCTGAGAGGCTTTCAGCAGCTAAGAGTCCCTAGTACATGTAGGAAAGGCTCTGTGGAGCGATGTCATTAACCATTGATTCAATATATCGACGGGATATGGGTACTATTGACTACTAGGTACATGGACGGATCTGGATTGAGCCCTATCTGCTCACCCTGCGGCAGAACCGAAGCATCTTGCAACGATCATGATACATCACTTACATGTACTACACCAAGATACCTCAGCTGTATAGACGTGCACAAAGCAAAGCAAAGCACCCTCGTGTTTGTTTATGTGTGTGTTGCACCAGATGCACGAATGCATGCACCATATCCTCTCCTGTATTTGCCCGAGCCGCAAAGAAAAAAAAGACAGCAAAATACCTTAGTAAGTGCCCAGAAAACCGGCATCAAGTACCCTTGACAGATTAAAAATAAATAAATAAAAAACCGTCACAGCTTGCGAGCCTTCTGCACCACCCCTTGCTCTCAAGGTGCCCAGTCGTTTCATCCAAATAAAACGGCCCCCTCTCCTCTCTCCTCTTCTCTCTCCCGTCCAGCCGCAGTACTGGTTGCATGTGCCGAACTGCGCGCTGGTACATGCGTGTACCTCCCCGGCTATTTGTGCGGCACTGAGTCCGTGCCTGTGACATCCAATCCAATGCCGTCCAGTCAATGGATGTCATGTCATGTCGGATGTCATCAATGCTACCAGACATGTACATGTACTTGTACCTGTACCTGAGGCCGCCACTGATTGATCCATCGAATGCATGGCCCCCGATAGGCACTGGACATCACGATCAATAGCTCAACTGTCAGGCCAGCCTACAGCCAATTGCCGCCACAGCAGATCAAGTCAATCAATAGCATCAAATCAAAGAAAAGCAAATCCATTGGGGAATGAAAAGCACTGGAGCTCCAGCTTGCCTGTGGACCAGCCCGAAAGGCTCTCTCAGCAGAGCTCCGTCAAACCTCGCCTACGGGCCAATGGCAGCGCCGCTGGGGCCTGCACAGCCAGGCGGCCCGCCAACTAAAATATAGCGGCTTGCCCTTCCCTGAGCGCCCACCAGCGCCGGAAGCCGTCGGCCAGTGGCCAGTGGCCAGTGGACTGGGCTGGGCTGGGCTGGATTGGACCCGAATGGAACTGGACCCGGTACCGCCCTCGGTAGCGCATCTCGCAGCGCCTACAGAGTACCCAGTACCACCCGACTACCAAGTACCAGTACCAGTTACAGCCAGGGCCCGCCCAAGGTCAACTGGCTGCACTGACGATTTACAGCCTCGCCCGCCAGGCCAGAGCCTTGAACCACAAACTCCCCTCCCCCCAAAACCAAAACACCCAGCCTTACCCTCTTCTCGCTCCTTTGCTGTCTCACCTCATACTCTGCTTCTGCTTCTCCCAGCCGGCCGTCGTTTTGCTCCTGCTTCCTCGTACTCACTCCCAGCCTCGAATCCGCTCCAATTGCCGCGTGCTGCTTCTCTCTCGCCACATTCAACGAACGCTGTGCACGCCTCGTCTTCGCTGCATCAATTCAGCGGGCGTTCGAAAAGCTGCCGACTGCTCCGCCTGGCCTCGCCCAGCCTCAGTCGTCCGCCAAAAAAACTTGCAGCTGTCACAACACCGTCTCACCTCGTCTCGTCTCGTTCTGTCTCGTCGTCTCACATCGCTTTTTCTTCTTCTCTTCTCGTCGCTGAGGCCCGTCGATGGAACCGTCCAGTAAAAAGCGGAAGCTGGCTCCCAAGGTCAACACCTCTGTGGCTCCCAACCCTCAGCCTGCTGCGCAGTATTCCCACGAAACGGTTAGCCTTGCGTCTCTCCCCCAACCTCTCGACTACTTGCTGCTACCGTCTCTTTTCCATCCGCCTCCTCTTTCCATCGTCTTCATCTTCTTCGCCCTCACTACATGTACTCTCGCATTCGTTGCTAACCTTTTGTCGCCCACTCCCAGCCGCCACAACAACAGCCTTACCCCGTACACGATGCCCCGGTTGCCGAACGACAAGACTTCGAGGCCTTTGCGCGTCATCTGCAGGATGCAGCCATGCTGATACAGCGCCAGACGGAGCGCCCGCCTCACAGCGACGTCTCCGTCTTGCTGCTGAGCTGGGAAGAGGATCGTACAGTCGATGAGGACGTTGCCGCGGTAGAACAGGTCATGCAGAAGCAGTATGGCTTCACCACGCAGCGCTGGCAGATCCCCACCGTGCCAAACCCAAGCATCAAGCTCGGCGTCCAAATGGCGTCCTTTCTCGAAAACGCAAGGCCCAACCACCTCCTCATTATATACTACGCTGGCCACGGATATGCCGGCCCCGATGGCCAGCTGTATTGGGCCTGGTGAGTTTCATCCTTGGGCGCTCGCCATCCCCTGCCTCTCTGCCTCTCTAGCACTCTGCCTCTGCATCACCACATCAGTCACTACATCACCACATCATGCGTGTCGCCATCGTCATCATCATCTCTAATCAACTGTCCATCTAGCAATGCGCGCGAGGATGCTGCCAAACTTAAATGGGATGGTGTACGGTGCTTGTTCGAAGACGCCCAGTCCGACATTCTCCTGCTTCTGGATACATGTGCCGACCCCGAACCCGCAGCTGCGGGCAGCCATGGCATGAAGCAGGCCATTGCGGCCTGCTCTCGAGAGCACAAGGCCCGACAAGAACCTGGACAACGCTCCTTTAGCTCTTTCCTGGTAGAAGCGCTTCGCAAGCTGAGCGCGGGACAGCAGCCTTTCAATGTCCAGCGGCTTTACGACGAGATTCGTGCCCTGAAGCAGCAGCAACGTCCGAAAAGCCCAACGCCTGCAGGTAGCGCAACGGCTTCCGCCTCGCCCATCATGCCCATATTCTTCACCCTGACTCCTGGCAAAGGGCAAAACTTGGTACTGGCGTCCATGGTCGGCAGGACGCCCCTGCCTCCCCTGAATGGCGTAGATGCGCCAGATGGGCAGAGTAGTCGCGCCCGTGAAGACCATCTCATCGACCCGGATTCCGTAGCTGACATCAGGTTTGAAGAGCCCCGGATATTGGTTTGCACGACGTTTGTCGGGGATGCAAGTCCAGACATGTCCTACTTTCACCAGTGGCTACAGAACAAGCCGACCCTGGGCGCTACCATCGCCGTCGAGGGCATGTTCCTTGGGCCGCCTACAATGCTTCTCATCTCCATGCCCCACTCCATATGGAATGTCGTCCAGCACGATAAGGTCTGCTGCTTCTTGGGCTACATTAGCTCTCACAACATGATTCATCTGTATGAAAAGCTGGTTGGGCCTGCCGGTATCCGCCCTTCTGCCAAAGAAGTAGAGGACGGCCGTATTCTGCTGGAAGCCAGGGAGCTGGCGGCCGGAACGCCTTCGCGAGCTCGGCGGGATCCCGATCCCTATCTACACGCGGCGGCCCGAGATGGCCTCGAGTACAGGTCACAAAGTAGTCCATCCGGAGCGACTTACACTCCAGCGCCCCCTCGAGCTATCGCTCCAATCAAGCCAAAGGACGAGGTTGAAGATTCTGCAGAGATGCAAGAAGCCGCAGAGCAGCTCAAGGCTCTCAGTCATGTTCGACCCAGAAGTGATGATGGCCCTCCGGCTGCCCCCGTTCCAGCGCCTCCTGCTACTGCCACTGCGCCTCCCCCCGTACGGCACCGAACAACGCTTCCAGATGGCATCCCTGAGTCGAGACACATTGAGCCAAACATTCCACGCGACGTCAATGATTCTGGAGTTGGCGATGCCATGGCACTAGACTCGACCCCATTGCGTATGAAGGCACCTCGACGGTCCCTCCCCAAGCAGGAAACTAGATGTGATCACTGTACTCATGCACCTTTCAAAGATTCCTCGTCTCTTCGCAAACACATTGCGGCCGCCCATACCCGACCGTTTCCCTGCGCCTTTTCCTTTGCCGGCTGCGCCAGTACCTTTGGATCCAAGAATGAATGGAAGCGCCACATTGCTTCGCAGCACCTCTGCTTGACGTACTATTGCTGTTCGGCTTGCCCGCAGAGTTCGGCAGAAGGCAAGGGCAACGAGTTCAACCGAAAGGATCTCTTCACGCAGCATCTCCGCCGAATGCACGCCCCATTCCAGATCAAGAGGACCATTGCCAAGGGTGACAGCAAGCTGCAGGCCGAATGGGATGCGCACGTCAAAGACATGCAGCAATCCTGCCTAGTTACCAGGCGGCATCCTCCACAGAGGTCGGCTTGTCCCCGGAAAGAGTGCAACGCCCTTTTTGAAGGGCCCACGTCTTGGGATGAGTGGACGGAGCACGTTGGGCGGCACATGGAGAAGGGCGAGGGCCAGCGGCTGGGCATCGACAAGCTGTTGGCGGAATGGGCCCTTGACGAGGGCATCATCGAGCTGAAGAGCGATGGCGAGTATCGCTTATGCGCCACAAACGGCGTCCTTGCCGGTGGCAGCAACGGCAGCGTGAATAACGGCGTTGCTGGCTCTTCGCAACCATCTCTGGAGCACAAGGAGTCCAATGTCTCTCTGGCGGAAAACGCGTCTTCAGCGGATGAGACGCAAGCCGTGGAAGTCAAGTCGACAGATGACATGGAAATGGCGGAAGGATGAACAATCCTCCTTCACCAGCTCAAAATGGCCGACGCCACTTCCGACTCTCTCCATTAAATTTCTCCCTGTGCATGTATACACGACATCTTTCCTTTGCGTCTACAAAACCGAGAATGACTCACGAAAGCCACGATACGGAAGCCTTGTTTGCATAGCTCATTGTCAAGTTCAAGTTTGTTTTCTTCTCCCTTTTTTCTCTTCCATCCCGTCAGTCCTTCCCGCTTGCATTCATCTTTGCTATCATACTATTATAGTGTACTCTGAAGGTTCAAAGGTTACTACTACTGCCCATGGGCGTTTCTTTTTTCTTTTCTCGTCTGGTTTCTATCTGGCCCTCGTACTATTTTTTTTTCCCTTTTCTATATTTTTATTTTTTTTTTTTTGTTTATTCTCATGGGAGGCGTTGGTATGGTTTTGAAACCCGTAGGGAAAGCATCAAACGGTGATAAAACGGAGTCCTGTGTTTCTCTCATGCTACTGTTGAATAGTGCTCTTCGAAAGCAGGCCAAGGAGCGTTTTTCTTACACGACGTCGGGAGCGGGGGGAAGGGGAAGAAGATACAAAGCATACAAACTGAATTAAATGATCAAAATAAGAAAAAAAAAAAACGAAACGGAGAAGGGGAGGGGAGGGGAGGGGACGAAGGTGTGTGTGTGTGAAATCCAAGCTTCATCTATCGATTAGAATGATAGAGTAAGAGTGCTCCAATTCGTTCGGATCAGCGAGTCTTCAAAGTATCTTTTTTGGTGTGTGATGAGGTTTTCTTTTCTTTTTCTTTTTGAGCATGATGAGGATGGTGATGTCCTCATCAAGGTATACGCCATGCTACTACTTCCACGCACACCCACAACACCACCTACCTACGTACCTGTGTATGAATGAAGAACAGTTCGAAAACACAATGAGCGAGATGCTGCTGGCGTAGGAAGACACAGTGAAATAAAATAAAGAGTTCATCCAAAAGTCATAATTCTTCATACACTAAACTCTACTGCTCTGAAGATACTTTATATACATGAAGCCGGCAAAACACCATATCCACAGGTTACGCTAAGCGAGTGAAAAGACATCCTAAAATAAGGGAAAACACCTCTAACCGATTCTGACAGAGGTAGGACCGCTAAACGGCAGGTTGACATTGAAAGTCTGGCTGTTTGCGCTTCCAGAGCTAGACTTGGCAGAGGCAGTCTTACCGCCAATGATGGTGACCTTGGAAATGACAAATGGCACCCGCAGGCTGAACTGGCCGCCCAGGATGAAGAGGCCCTTCTTGTAGGTAAAGGTGACGTGGGTGGTGGCCTTCTGGTTGATGGAGACGCCGTCATCGAGGTACAGCTCACCCGTCGCGGATCCTGAAGCGTCGAGAGCGATTTGAAGCTCAAAGTTCTGCTTGCGGAGCTCGGTGGTGGTGTTGGTGGACTTGACGCGCAGGGGCAGGATGGTACCGCCGCGGATGAAGAGCGGGATGGACGTGATGTCGACGTTGCTGATGAGGTGGTTGGTGGCGCCGCCGTCGATGCGCGCGTGGGTGTACCAGTCGTAGAAGATGTCGTCTGGGAGATAGACGCTGACACTGGTAGAGCCTTGCTGCGTGACGGGGGCGACGATGATGCCGGGGCCGAAAAAGTACTGCAGCTCGAGGGCGAAGGTGGCCGCGTCGTTCGGGTAGTGGAAGAACATGGGGCTCACGGCCGGCGTGCCGTCGGTGTGCTGGCGGTACAGGGCAGTGTAGATGTAGTCCAGCAGGCGGTAGCGAATGTCAATGGCCTTCTTCGCGCTGCTGGCGACTGAGGGCCAGCGGTAAAACTCCTGGCCAATGTTACCAAAATCGTTGTGGTTACGGTAGAAGGTGTTGAAGGCGCCCAGGGAAGCCCAGCGCGCGCAGAGCTCCTCGTTGGTGTTGCCGCCGAAGCCGCAGACGTCGGAACCCACGAAGCCGAACTGGAAGAAGGAGGTAAAGGCCAGCATGGTGCGGATGGACACGGTGTAGTAGCTCCACTGCGACATGTTGTCTCCCAGCCAGTGTCCGACCTTGGAGCCCGCGCCGGCAAAGGTGCTGCGCGTGATGACCAAGGGGCGGAGACCCGGGCGACGAGACAGCATAGCGTCGTGCGAGGCCGTCGACATCATGGTGCCGTAGAGGTTGTGGGTGTCGTACATGGCCAGGCCATTTTGGTGGATCAGGTCGGTGTTGACGGTGTGGTTGGAGATGCCACCCTTGTCAGAGTTCCACGAGTCCTGGAACGCGGCCTTGTTGTGGATGGCGTACTTGGGGTACAGCAGATCACGGCCGGGAAGACCCTTCTGATCACCCTTGCCATGGTTGCTTGCACTGTTTCCATTGCTCGCAGCCGCATTGACGACAGGCAGACTGCCGCTGCCGGTGTTGATTTGGAGAGGTTGAACTTGGCTATCGCGCTTGTTGGAACAACCGCCAGGCTGGAAATCGCAAGGCCAGCCGGGCAGCGGACGAGGAGGCGCGCGGACCGGCGGTGGGGCCGGAGGATAACCCACGGCGGCGGCGTACGGGTCGGCACAGGGGAAGTTGCACGGGAAGTTGCTGGGCTCGTTCATGTCGATCCACAGAGCGTCAATGTCTAGGCCCGTCTCGGCGTTGAAAAAGGTCTGGAACTGGCCGTTCCAGTACGACTGAGCGTTGGCAGAGAACCAATCTGGGAAGACGGTGACACCAGGCCAGACAACACCAATCCAGACGGAGCCGTTAGCCCTCAGCAGGAACACGTCGTCCTGGAGGCCCTGGTTGGCAGGCGGGTAGTCTTGGTAGGCGACGGCTGGGTCGACCATGACGACGTAGTGCTGATCGTTTGCGTGCAGGTGGTCAACGAGCTCACGCATCATGGGCATGGGGAAACGGTCTGGGTCGACGGTAAAGACGCGGCGGCGGTCCATGTAGTCAATGTCCGTCCACATGGTCTCGAGGGGAATGCCCGCCAAGCTGTAGTTTTGAACAACTTCGGCGACGTTGTAGGCATCTTGGTATCCATATCTGCACTGGTGGAAGCCGAGGCCCCAGTATGGCTGCATGGTTGGGAAGCCAGCAAATTCACCATACTGCTGCACTGCTGCTACGGGAGTAGGCCCAGCAACAAAGTAAAAGTCGAACACGCCACCAATGGTATTGTATTCAAGGTACTGGTTGCCGGAAGCGTCCTGGTTGATCATGATGTCCATGCCGTTGGAGTTGAGGAAGAAGACACCATGGGAGCCCGTGGTACGGTGCTCCAGGTAGAAGGGGTGCGTTCCGTACAGATTGGCATTGCTGGGAATGCCATAGCTGTCCTGGTTCCACATCGTGCGGATGTAGTTGGACGTCTTGAGGCGCAGAGGGTCAGAATGCTCACCCAAGCCGTACAAGTTTGGGTTCGCGGGCAGGCTTGTCCGGAGGCGGAGGTACTGAGACTCGAAGACGAGAGAGGCAGCCGAGGAGTCAAAGAGGACCTCACCAGTTCTGGCGCGGGTGACTTTGAATGAAAAAGGGTTCGCCGTGTAGCTGAATTTGAGGTTGCTGGCCAGGGACAAGATGGAGCCGCCGGGACGAGGGAAGACAGATTCGGGGACTTGGTAGACCTGGTTGTCCTTGTCCTGGATGAGGACGTGAAGGCGGTCCTCTGAGTAACATGTTAGCTTGACAAGCTCAATTGATGACGTTTTGTGGTTAAAGTCATGTTGTGTGTGTGAGGGAGAGTGTTTTGTGGTGCTCAAGAAGAATAAACAGCCCACTCAGCCGAGTATGCCGTCAAAGCTGGTAGGGAGGAGAGTAAAGCAGTGCATGTGCATGTTGACTTACCAGTCTGGTACGTGACCTGGAGAATGAGATTCTTCAGATCAGTTCCGTACACATTGCAAGCTGCACCGGCCAGCGTCAGGTCGGCCGTGACGCCAGTGGGCGAGACGCGAACATTGGAGGCCTTGTAGCCAGGGCATGAATCCACGGAGCCTGCAACCGCGTCGTCCCTGTGGAAGAGGGCAGCCGCAGAGGCAAGCCCTGCGTACAGGAGGGCCTTCCAGTAAACCATTGTCGCTGCGAAGACGATGGTCACGATGATGAGGATGGCGGGAGAGGGTAAAGATGATGCTCTGCCTGGGGATCGTGGAACGCCGTCCCTGGCAGCGGCCATCTTTGGGGAACCCATCTTTGTATACAAATTCAATTATGCTGTGCTCGTCCGGCTCGGAATCGTCCAAGACACTGAATGCCGTTGCTCCTGCCTTGCACGCTTAGCTCGTCAGCTGTCACCCTCGTCACATCTCCAGCGAGCGTGCGACATTGACATGGCAGATCCAAGTTCCAATTCCAGGCAGTGGGACGGGAGGAGGAGACGAGACGAGGAGGTGCGTGGGGCCATGCATCATAGTATCATGCATACGAGAAGAGTATAACGTATAACAAGACACGGGACCCCGGCAAATGGGGCCCCGAAGCTGGGCAAGCTAGCTGGGCTACTGGGTTGGATTTGCTCATCTTGAGGCCTTGCGTACCTGAGGTAATCAACTTGAAGTAATACGGCAGTCGGGTTGGTTGGACTCGATGCAATTGGCCGTTGCCGGGGATATTGAAGCTTGTCTCTAGCGGGAAACGGCGTTTGTGGCCGTGAGGAGAAAAAGAACGGGCGCCAAGGTCGGGCGAGAGAGATTGACGAGGCTGTTGCGGGACAAGCAAGCAAGGCGCCAAGCAGGAGAGAGTGAGACAGGGCAATCAAAGGACAATTGTTGGTTGAGTTGAGCGTGGGTGAAGTGCCGATCCCATTCAAGGGCAGAGTTGAACCCATGCCAGTGCCAGCCAGTAAGCAGGGGAGGGAGTCCTCAGGCATCTACGAATTACTACTTGTAAACATTGGCATTCGATAAAGACAACAAACAGGCAGTCCAGCTCAGAGTACAGCATGTATGCTAGAGAGCCTACAGTACAACAAGAATAATTACATGTCCATCTTGCAATTTCCAATTCTCATCTCATTGTCTCGAGCATTCGAATACTCGAGCCCTCGATGCAACCTCGGAGCACAAGGTTCAACAAAGGTCACAAGGCACGGCGTCAAATTCTCGAGGTGCACAACCCAGCTCACAATGCGGGTGGGCCCCTTTCCCCTCCATGTCCCCAGACGCTACAGGGTTACAGGGGCTCTCAGCGGGCATCCAGTGGGCGTTAGTGGGCTCCTGGTGGCCTGTACCTGCGCAGCTCCCCAACTTCCCCGCACCAAACTCGCCGAGAAGGGCAGTACAAGGCGCCAAGCGGCCCGGGGGTCATTTTTTTGCCGGCCCTAAAACCCCAGAGGCCGCTACGACCACTAAGCGAGCGCTGGGACAATGGCGTTTTGCCGTCGGGAATAGGTCCGGTGCGGTGCGGTGCCTCATATGCTATCACCGACTGCATCACTATGGATTGATATTACTACGTATTGCATGGACGCTCGCGGGGGCATAGGGGATATTCAGGGGCAAAAAAGTAAAAAGGTGCCGCTACTGTATGTGCTTTGGGCGCTCCATCCAGGCCGCCGCAACGGGCCGAATTGCAACCTGAACTATAATTGATGGAAAGGGAGCTGGAAGGAAATGAGGCACTCGGATGCTCGCATCGAGACGGCGCAAGGGACCTTTGAGGTTGTGGTGGATTCATGTTTATGTCACGACCGCCGAGTCCAGCGCCCAACATGAGTGAGTCAGTAGCAGAATATTCGGAGCGAAGTATCGAGGATCAATACATGCCCTCGGGATGATTGTCAGGTACCTACTCATTATTACATGTGAGTTCCATCGACATCTCAGTTCTCCCCCACATCCAAGCATTGAAATTACATACATACACAGATCATCCGACGTTTCCAGCGTCGCAGCACTACCATCGATCTATCATCATGCGAGACCCCTTGCGTCCAGCTACGGCACCGGTCCCGAGACCTAAACGTGCAAAGGGTAGCATCTTGGGGTGGCATTGAAAAGCTTGAAGCTCAGGATATCCGTTATGGTCGTCTAGACTCTAGAGTTTGTAAGTGTGCCTGCCCCATAACAGCTGTGCGCATGTGACACACTCATCTCCGTTGTGAATGCTTCTTTTTCTTGCTTTCACAAGCATCATCGGACTCTCTCCGCTTTCCCCGCTCAATCGTATGAGATTTCAACTTGGCAATCCCACCGTAGCTTCACATCCTCTTGTCTATTCACCGCGAAGTTCCGAAGTGCCAAGAGGGTGTGGAGGTTTGTTCGTTCTGCCAACCGGCGGGCTTGGTTAGTGTCACGATCCATGGCTCATGGGATCCCGGTTAAACATTAAATGAGAGATCTCCTGCAGTTCCACCGGGATTGGTAATGAAGTAGAATTTATCCGTTCATTGTTTTACATCCGCAACCACATGTGTGTGCTACACTCTCCAACCACATGTTCGCCACGAGACTATAGCCTCAACTACTCCCACATAGTGCTGCAGGTGTAAGTGGTAGGACCATGTGAACAACAACATTAGTATAGCAACATTTGCCGTTTCCGACCCTTTAGCAGCTGCGGATCGGTCTATACAGTTGCCTACCTTCTTGTATAGGTCAAGATTGCGCATGAACTTTTTAGAGAATCACTTTTCTTCGGCTCTGCCTCGGTCCCTTATGTACAATAGATGTGCTGAAGCCGCCGTGCTGCGATGTAACGCTGCAGCCTACTAACTACATGATACTAATCGCATCTATGTGGATTCTCCATTTTCGCTCCGCATGTTGTTCTCCGGAGGGGGCAAAAGTGATGAGATGCCAAGATGCATATCATCGGGTATCCAATTCTTGACTCGCACCGCTAGCAATGCTACAAAGGAACCTCGGCTGCTATTCAGATATTGGGGTTGGTGCCAGAGAAATGAAATGTGATATGGCTTTCAACTGTTGGGTCGGGCATGTGCGCTTGAATCACAATATCCACCTAACCTAGAGAGGAGGAAATTCTGGTCATTTTCGTCTTGTTTCTGACGGGTATGGCGATCTCATAGTTGCAAAACAAAAAGAAAAGAAGAAAGAAAGAGAAAGGCAGCTCATGAATGGGTATTTAGTCGTTGATATGCACAATGAAATAAGAAAATGCATGGCGTGTGGCTATGTAAATAAGCTTAATCACGAAGA
The DNA here is from genome assembly GCA_002022785.1 of Trichoderma guizhouense. Taxonomy (NCBI): domain Eukaryota; kingdom Fungi; phylum Ascomycota; class Sordariomycetes; order Hypocreales; family Hypocreaceae; genus Trichoderma; species Trichoderma guizhouense. The sequence goes on from LVVK01000014.1 coordinate 474,693, forward strand.
GAACGATGGCTGAGGTTCAGGCTTGCCATTGAAGCTTAGAGGTACCGTGCTATGGTGGTTTGAAGTTATCAAGATGACAATGAAAAGGAACTACAAAAAAAAAAGTAAGGAAGACAATAGATGAACCTAGTACGGGACATTATCACCGTCTAGTACGACGTGAATGCGAAAGCGAAATCCCCATATCAAGATTTGTTGATTTCTATATAGAGTCATGTTGCTCCAAGGTGAAGAAGACTGCACGTGACTCTTCACCTTTCAATTGTTTCAAAGTAGGAGGTCAGCGGAAAGACAAAATAGATGGATCAAATTTCATAATACAATGCGCGATGCATAATCATGCACTACGGAGAGAGAGACAATGGATCGAAATGATACGCTGTGAGGCGACGAATTGCAACGCGTTGGCTAGAGTGCAAAGTCCCCGCCATGGAGCCCAGCGCACGAGTACGGAGTAGGAGTACATGCAATCCGCCCAGAGACACCGCAGAAACGGCTGTACCTGGATCTGTATCACTTGTGAGCCACCTGGCGGCCCCCTTGCGTCGCTGTCGTCGAAAAAAGAGCAAAAGAAAGAGGGCAAAAGCTGTGGAATTGGCAATCTGAACCTCCCATTGGCATCAGCATCAGCACCAGCATCGGCCGTTCAATCGCTGGTTCGCCAGTTAGGAGGCACTGGACTGCACTGAACTCAACTAACTGGGCTGGACTGGCACTGGACTGGATGCTGCCCGCCAGAACGGCACAAGTATAGCAGCGCCCGCCATACGCTGTCCTGGTACTTGCATTGGATTGATCCTAGGCCTAGCCAACATTAACCCGTCCTGGTTGAAGGCCCCAACAATGGCAGCCGAAGCGCCAGAGCCTCAGATCTTCGCTAACCTGCACCAAGATCAAGCCACGCGCGACATGAGCTTTGCGGCTCCGCTCAACCTGGATCCTCTGGCCCAACAGCAGCAGCAGCAGAATCAGATCCAGATTCAGATTCAGATCCAGGCGCAAGCACAAGCCCAGGCTCAGGCTCAGGCTCAGGCTCAGGCTCAGGCTCAGGCACGGCATCAACAGCAGCAGCAGCAACAGCAACAACAGCAACAACAACTCCAACAGACTCTCCACCAGCAGCAACTCCAGCAGCACTATCTCCAACAGCAATACCTCCAGCAACAACATCAACAGCAACAGCAGCAACTCCAGCAGCAGGCCCTCTACCATCAGCAGCAACAGCAGCAGATGAACGGCATGAACGGCGCCAACATGGGCGCTGTCATGCCCGCGCCCACGCCCGCCGGCCACCAGGCCGAGCTCAACTACATCTACGGCATGGTCGAGGAGCTGAGTCGACAGCTGGCCGACAACAGGAGGGTCACCGAGGACATTGTCAGCGGGCTGGGCAGAGTGCGGAACAAGGCAAAGGCCCAGGGGCTGGCCAACGGCGACGTGATTTCCTCTGCCGCCGACGACATCAACGGTGCGTTGCTTTGCGTCTTTCAATATCCTTCCATCTTTTGCTGCAACTGCGCTTGAATTCTTTTATGCGATTTGCTAAAACCTCTCTCCCCTCTGGCAGCCCAAGAATCCAACCTCGACAGCATCATCTCCGAGCTCTCAGAATCCTTCGACAGAGCAAAGCACAGCCGCGACGCAAACGCCGCCCTCCTCACCCAGTACGCAAACGCCCTCTCCCTCATGCTCAAGCAGTTCCACGACTACAAGTCCAAGCACGTCGCCGACGTCGCCGCCTGGCACCGCTCCTACCGCGCCCAGCTCGACGAGGCCCGCCGCGAGAACAGCCGCCTGCGCGAGCAGATCTGGGAGATGCAGACGCATGCCGCCCGCGCCAACGAGTCGCTGCGCAAGTTCCGCCGCAAGTACGACGAGGACGAGGAGAGGTTTGCGAAGCGCGTGGATGATACTGCTCTGAGGCAGGAGGTGCGCTTTTGGAAGAGGATGGCTATGCCGGAGCTCGAGGACGACGATCCGTACTGGAGCGGGGATGATGATATTATTGATGAGGCGGAGAAGGAGAGGCTGAGGGAGTTGGAGTTGCGTGCGGCTCAGGAGCAACATATGGTGGATAGTCAGGGCGAGGACAGCGACGAGCAGCATCACTTGTCGTCTATGGGTATGATGGGCGGCATCGCCATGCAGAGAGAGGAGTCTTCCGGGCAGATTCTGCCTATACCACCTCCTCGGCCGCTCAGTGCGGCGTCCAGTACGGGGTCAACCGGTAGATGACCCAGGGCAAATCAAAGCGGACAGGAACGATAGTCATTTTCCCAAGAAACGAGGCATGAAATTGTTTAATGGAGTTTTTCCTCATGTACCAAAAATGAAACTTGGAGATAAAGAGGGGATGAAAAACGAAATGCCACTGATAGCCTCACTATGAGACTACAAGTGATGGCTGGGCTAGGCTACGAAATGTAGATATATGTAATGGCGCGATGACAATTACTATTGTTAAAACCAAATGAAATATAACAAACATGATACAAATATTTACCAGTTCAATTTGGGGCAGCTCTAGGCCCTTGTTCTCATTTGCATCATGTCCAGTTATCCCGCTTTCCAAGCCCTTTGTTATCCCCCGAAGCCTAATAATACATGTAAGAGAATATTATATCGTCAAATATGACAACGGCGACCGAGAACTCTTCATATGACAGTCTAGTACCCACTTTGCTCTTTTCTGCCGTCACCATCCTTATCCCCATTCTCCTTGGAAGAAGCAGCAGCCTCGCCCGCCTCCTTGATCCCCTGCTCATCGCCTCGCAGCTTGGCAAAGTACGCCTTGATATCCTCCGCGCCGACGGCCTTGCCGCTCTCCGCAAACTGCTTGAAGAATGGCGTAAGCTGCTCCTTGAGGTGGTTGTACGCCATGACGCCCTCGATGGCTCTGACGCGATCCATGTTGCGCAGGGCGCTCTCGCCACGGTCGAGCAAGCTGCCGCTTCCGTGTGTCGAGCCTCCGTGTTCAGAAGCGCCATCGTCGGACAGAGGGGGTTCGTAGACTTCCTCCTCTTCCAGTAACTGGGGGTGGGCGTTCAGTTTACCGTAGCAGTCTGAGCAATGGCAGAGCTTTTCGCGGAAGTCTTCTTTGAAGAAGAGAGAGAAGCGGCCCTTGGGCGCGGGTGGTAGATTGGGCAGCTTGCACGAGGTTGGGCCATCTGTCTTGGCGGCTTCTTCTGGGATCTGGACTGCTGGTTTGGCATCATCTCCATCCTCAGCGAGTTGAGCTCTGCTGACTCCTGCAGTAATAGATTCGGTGACTGACGCTTGACTCTCGCTCTTAATGCGCTTCGCGTCTAACTGCTCTTCATCTCCGTTGTCTTCGGCCTTGCGCTTCTTGGACGCAGCTGTTGCCGTGCTATCGTTGGATGGCGACGACGTAGCAGCTTCGGGCTGCTCCAGAAAGATGGCTGGTAGAAAGCCCGAGGTTCCTGCATATTGTTTGATCCACGGGTTTGCGTCCAAACACTTATAACACAGGAAACCTTCAAAGTCGTCTTCGCTTGGAAATCCGGGAGGCATCGGTGGTTCGTCATCTTCGTCTTCGACGGCGACATCACCACTGGTTTCGACTGCGCCATTGTTTGACTGCCCCTCGTCATTCTCGGTGATTGTAGCAAGGGCACTCCCGTTGGTATGATGCTCAATCTCCCTTGATACCGGCTTTGATTTGTCCTTATTCATCTGTTCATACCATTTGGGCCCCATGCCCACCAGGCAACCAGGGTGATACCAGTCCTCTCCACAGCCTCCAGTCTCTTGAGTTCCCAGCCCAAGGCATTGGAACATGGTTCCCTTCTGCTGGAACGGGTCATAATCGCACTCGCAGCAGCAGAACCGATTTTTGAAATTGTGGTTGTACTTGTTATTGGCATCCGGCTCTTCGGAATGGACGTTGCCCTTGATATTGGTCTCGCTATTGATACGCAGGGTGCATGGGCTGGTAGATGGGATGCGCGTCGTTCCGCAGTCGCAGGTAAAGTTTCTCTTCTGGAAGATCTCGACAAGCGTGTGTTCGCCATGGCATGAGACGGAGCACGCGTAGCACATGCCCGCAGGAGTCCAGCTGTCTCCAGCTTTGGCCGGCGCAGGGTTGCAGGTCAGACAAGCGAAAACATTCTGTCGTAGCGATCCGAGGATCTTGGTGCATGTCTCGATGCTCTGAACAGTATCGCCATTAGCTGCTTGTGCACGGATGACGCTGATGGAAGGCAAAGGTGGGAGAGGTACGTACGTAAGGTAAGGCTTCGCGAGCATCGGCTTCGAGGATTTGCTGATCGCGGAGAAAGCTATTGAACAGGTCAGCCAGTCAGTTGAATCAGCAGCAAAATCCAATTCCTAGTCGCGACCTACTCGGCGGCAGTTTGAGAGTCGTCCGATGCATGCGACTGTTGGGAGAAGCTGTTGCTGCGGCCAGTGACAGGCGCTGCCTTTGTCTCTGCAATGGACGGCGTTTCCATCACAGGCGGTGGAGGTGAATCGCCAGACATGGTCGCTGGCAATGAAAGAATTGATGGAATGAAATTAGCAGCAATGAAAGATGAGATGGATGATCAAGCTTGGCAGAAGCTGAGATACTAAGCAGGGCTGAAGGTAGCCTGGTTGGAGATAAGGACGACAGCGCTGTGTAGCTTGAAACTGAGACCTGTTTGGTGGACATATTAAGCTGGACGCGAGACTGGTAATAAAATGCTGGAGAGATGCTTAACTAATTTTGTCATCCCATCTCGAGAACGAATAAAAACCACTTTACGCGTCGACGCCAAAGAGGCTTAGCGCACGTCCATTAACGCGTCTTCAGCGCGTCTAGCAGTGCTGAGCTTTGGCCAATTGCTCCCTAATCCCGCCCCCACAAACCAAGAAGCTGCATCGCCAGATTTCCGTCCATCCTTGAATTTTCAGCTTCTTCAAGCAACCACCAGCGGGAGCCCATTGACAGCCGCCACCATGAGGTACGCCCACTGTATTCTTTACACAATGTTGTTCATTTGTAGCTTCTTCTAACACTTTCACCACAGCTCTCCCCTTCGTGATCATCCCGCATCTGCCAATGTCGGCTCTGCCCCGCGATCAGGCCGCAAGCGCTCACGCCCTGATGGCGACGATGTTTCCACGCCCGGTGGACTAAGCTCCAGCCCGTTGCCATCGTCTCCACCTGGGCCGTTCAACATTGCCCATGGAGTTGACGAGGACGAGGAGATCGAAGAGGAGGAGGAGATCCAGGACGACATTGACGATATTGACGAGATGGCCGACGACGATGTTGACCTGTTCCGTGAAGGCTTCGAGGCCGATTACAGAGACAGAGAGAATGACGTCTACGAAGGCGCAGGACTAGATGACGAGGGCGATTTTGACTCTATGGACCTGGGCGAGAGACGACGACTCGAGGCTCAGCTCAACCGACGAGACAGAGAGGTTGCCCGCCGGCAAAGGATTCCAGCCGCATATCTTCCTGGTGATGACGATGACGGCGACATTGACCTGACGGCGCAGCCTCGCAGACGGAGACATCACTACGATGAAGATCCAGATGATGCCATGGATGCTGACATTATGGACGAGGAGCTCTCCTTGGAAGCTCTGGGCGATGTCAAGGCCTCCAATCTGACCGAGTGGGTGTCTCAGCCTCCCGTCCAGCGAACCATCAAGCGCGAGTTCAAGGCCTTCTTGACATCATACATTGATGCATCTGGATCCTCTGTCTACGGTAACCGCATTCGCACGCTCGGTGAGGTCAACGCAGAGTCGTTGGAGGTCTCGTACGAGCATCTGGCCGAGAGCAAGGCCATCCTTGCCTACTTCCTTGCCAATGCCCCTGCTGAGATGCTCAAGCTATTTGACCAAGTGGCCATGGATGTTGTGCTCCTTCACTACCCCGATTACGAGCGCATTCACTCCGAAATCCATGTTCGCATCTTTGACCTACCCGTTCACTACACACTTCGACAGCTGCGTCAGTCACACCTCAACTGCCTTGTGCGTGTCAGCGGAGTTGTCACGCGCCGAAGTGGTGTTTTCCCTCAGCTCAAATATGTTAAATTCGACTGTGGCAAGTGTGGCGAGACACTGGGTCCTTTCCAGCAAGAGTCCCACGTGGAGGTCAAGGTTACGTTCTGCCAGAGCTGCCAGTCTCGCGGACCCTTTACCTTGAACTCGGAGAAGACCGTCTACCGAAACTACCAGAGACTTACTCTACAAGAGTCTCCTGGCACTGTCCCCGCTGGACGTCTTCCCCGCCACCGAGAAGTCATCCTGCTGTGGGATCTCATTGACAAGGCCAAGCCTGGTGAAGAGATTGAGGTTACGGGAATTTACCGAAACAACTACGATGCTCAGCTGAACAACCGCAACGGCTTCCCCGTTTTCGCAACCATTCTCGAGGCCAACAACGTCGTCAAGTCTCACGATCAACTTGCTGGATTCCGCTTGACTGAAGAAGATGAGCAAGAGATTCGCAAGCTGGCCCGCGACCCCAACATTGTGGACCGAATTGTCAACTCCATCGCCCCCAGCATTTACGGACACACAGACATCAAGACCGCAGTTGCTCTGTCTCTGTTTGGTGGTGTTGCCAAGACTGGCAGAGGAGCCCATCATGTTCGTGGTGATATCAACGTGCTCCTTCTCGGTGACCCAGGAACTGCCAAGTCGCAAGTCCTCAAATATGTCGAGAAAACAGCACACAGAGCCGTGTTTGCGACCGGTCAGGGTGCCAGTGCTGTCGGTCTGACGGCTAGTGTCCGTCGAGACCCCCTGACGAGCGAATGGACACTCGAGGGCGGTGCTCTTGTTTTGGCTGATAGAGGCACATGTCTCATTGACGAGTTTGACAAGATGAACGACCAAGACAGAACCTCGATTCACGAAGCCATGGAACAGCAAACCATCTCCATCTCCAAGGCGGGTATTGTGACAACTCTGCAAGCCCGCTGCGGTATCATTGCTGCGGCTAACCCGTTGGGAGGCCGTTACAACTCAATGATTCCCTTTTCGGCCAACGTGGAGCTAACAGAGCCCATCTTGTCGCGTTTCGACATTCTCTGTGTTGTACGAGATTTGGTCGAGCCATCTGAGGATGAGCGGCTGGCGAGGTTCATCGTTGGCTCTCACGGTCGAAGCCATCCCTTGTCACAGGCCCGCCCAGACGCAACTGCCACTACCCAGGACACCGCTATGGATACCCAGCAGACAAACGTATCGAGAGGCCAGCGCGACGGGGAGATTTCCCAGGAACTTTTGCGCAAATACATCTTGTACGCTCGGGAACGCTGCAGCCCTAAGCTCTACCACATGGACGAGGACAAGGTAGCCCGTTTGTTCGCCGATATGCGAAGAGAGTCCCTTGCTACAGGCGCGTATCCCATTACTGTAAGTTTGGAGCCCATTTCCGTCTGAGAGCCATATGTCTCTTGTCCCCTCAATGTCATACTAACGTGAGATACTCTTAGGTCCGTCATCTTGAAGCCATCATTCGAATCAGCGAAGCGTTCTGCAGAATGCGTCTTTCTGAGTACTGTTCAGCGCAGGATATTGACCGAGCTATTGCGGTAACGGTGGAGAGCTTTGTTGGTAGCCAAAAGGTCAGCTGCAAGAAGGCCCTGGCACGCGCCTTTGCCAAATACACGCTGGCTCGGCCAGGTGCCAAGAAAGGAGGGAATCGATCGCAGAGGCAGCCAGAAGCTGTGATGGCTTAATAAATTTGACCGAGGATGTAAGGGTATTTGGCGTGATAATGGGGATAAGGGGATCTATGGGTGTGTTTTGCTTTTAACAAGACGAAGACTATGCCATGGGCTAGAATACTGAGGGCGTTTGGAATTTACTCGAGTAGCATATGATTAAAACTATTTGCAATTTCTATAATGCTGGCTTTTTACAATCTTGAGAGCACTCTATGGAAATGACTATACTAAGAAATTCTGGTAATAGTTAGACGCCTTCTATTGTACATTGTTTCAAATGAAAACAAAAACACAGAGCAAAAGACCGACTACATACAAAGCTGCGGACTGAGGATGAGCAGAGCCACCCTCAGAAATTTGGGAAGTTTGGTTAACTGCTTCCGTTGACACGTCCTCATTATATGCCCCTGTTGCGGCAAAAGATGCCAGTACATCATCTACGCTCGACTGAGCAACTGCGCCAGTATAACTTTTTGCACGCCACTGGGCGTCCAATGGATCAGCAAATATCAGGTCCGACGCATTGTAGCCCAGTCCCTGAACGGCCGTGAGGTTAAAAGCGTCCATCATCGCGTGATCTTCGTGGATGGCGTTGTGGCAGTGGAACATGTACACGCCGGAGAACGGGGCAAAGGAGACTGCTATTGTGACTGTTTCTTCTGGGCCGAGCACAGCGATGTCTTTGAGGGCTGCTTTCTCGTAGGGCTCGATTGTGTTGCGGCCTCCTGAGCGAGATATGAGCTGGAAATCCACCAGGTGGACGTGGATCTGCCAGGAAATGTCAGTATATCAGCATCTGATGCTGAGTAGGAGACGTACCGGATGGCTCCAATAGGGGTTGTGATTCTCTAGAACCCAAACTTCTGAGGCTCCTGATTGAGGCGCTGCAAGAACTCTGTTCTTGACATCGGTGAATGGCACACCGTTAATCACCCATTCGTCATCCCTATTCGTTATTAGCGGTGACTAGGTTTATAGAAGATATAGACTCACGATTTGTCAAACTTGAATGTCCGATGAACAAGGTTGCTAGTGGGTGGAGAGGCTATTGAGATTAAAGACGACGGAGGCGAATTGTTGTTGGCGTTGTCAGACACGGTTGATCCCACATTGAATTGCATGACGAGATTAGTCTCTGAAAAATCTTGAGAGTCAAAAACATTTCGCTGGTTCATGAGAGTCAAATTGCGGTTCTCAAAACCCGAAAAATCGACAACCACTTCCCATCTCTCCGCCATGGCAGTCGTCAACTCAGTCGTCGTTACCGTGGTACTTAAAAATCCAGAGTCCGATGCGACAACTTGGAGGGGCAATGTGACATTGCTTCCGCTGCTGCTATCCACTATGCTGAGAATAAAGGTTCGACTAAGAGCTGAGTTTAGAAATCGAAATCGGTATTTTCGGGGCTCGACTGATAGGAACGGCCAGGGTTGTCCGTTTACTTCGATAATATCACCGTAGACGCTGCTCGTCTCTTGAGCGACCGAAGTAAGATTGCCGGTGGATGTATATTGCTTCGAGTTGAGAGCGAGCGGAATGTCGTATTTGCCTTGAGGAAGACCAAGTCGGGCCTCCACCTCGGCATCTTCGATGATGTAGAAGCCCGCTAGACCACTGAACAGGTTGACAGAGGTGATCATATTTGCGTGGTCTTCTTTTTGTTAGAACTGAATAGACGGATTGGGCGAGGAAGGTATGTATGCACCGTGGTACCAAAGGGTTCTGGCGGTATTCGAGTTTGGAAAGTAGTAGTCCTTGTACTCGCCTGGTTGGATCAGATCCTCGGCCCAGCCATCCCAGACTGCGCGGGAGTTTGAGCCATGAAGATGTAGCACAGAGGGTTGATCTATGGTGGTGAATAATGTCAGATTTGGTCCAGTGTAACTAGAGAAGTGCTAGGTTACCATTGTGATTTACAACGCGTACCACACTTTGTACACCGCGTTGTACTCTGAAGATTGGCCCTGGAGATATTCCGTTATATCCTACAAGGCTGGTCTTGGCGAGATTTGGGTATATCTGGGCCTGAAACGATGTGATGTTAAGTTGGTAAAAGTCAATGGTTACGTTTGTATTGCTATCGTTGAACGAGCTATTCAAGATGATTAGTTCAATTAAACCCTAGGAGTGAGCAGAATATGCGTTGACAAGACGTACCGAAGTGGCTTAATGACTGGCGGTATAGGGACAGGAAATTGGAAAACGTAGTTGTACGGTGGTGATACAGATGACTTGCCTGACGAGCCGTGATCATCTGACGAGTCATGACCATCTGACGATGATCCGTGTTTTGATCCCGCATTTGCAAAAGGGGCGTAAAAGAGTTGGGCGAAAAGAGTGAAAAGCAAGAGCTTATTAGTCATTTTGAAGGTGTCTTAAGATTTGTCGATCAGTACATATTCAGGAACAGCGACACACTTGTAAGTTAAATACACGGAGATTTAAACAATTATACTATAATTTAAACACCACAGGCTAATTTTAGACTACAATCAACATCTTTTGATACAATAGATGTATAGGAAAATAATAGCCACCGCGTATGGCGCGGCGACTGCGTAAGCTGCCGGTCCTAGACGGGTGTGGGACTCGGCCGAGTACATGGGCAGAACAAAATTCTCAATTGTCAACACTGCCCTGGAACTAAGCATATTGAATAAAAAGACAATATTTATTTGAGGTGCCTAGTGTGTTTCATGCATGAGATACGACAACCTGTAGTTAAAAAATTGCTTAAACGCACTACTAGGTACCTAGTAGTATATAAAATCCGCTCTGTGTACATACAGTATTTGATCTACTACTAAAAGTTGACGCGAAATTCTTGTGTTTTATAGCTTTATTGTAGCAAGTAATCGTGGTATTGGCACTGCATAACAATGTGTAGATCCTATGGATACTTCCTTTTAGTACATAGCCAACCCAACATTCATCCTGATATTGCCAAATCTATATATCCTCATCTCGATACCTGCTGTCCATTGTACTGTTTTAACCCGCGTGAATAGCGTCAACCCCTGCCTTATGCCGATAGAATGGGTGACTAGAGACTCGGATTAGCAGCCTATTGCACCAATACACTTTGCCAATCGCTACTTACTATGTCAGGCTCAAACTCCGTCTCAACGTTTAGCCAGTTCACGGCCAAGGCGACTGTGAATAGCATGCAGTGTGGAGGGAATGACCAGCCTGTCGCTAGCTGATAGCCCACAATCGGAAGCGGAAGATTTTCGCATTTGTAGTGAAGAAGGACAAATCCGCATACTGCGAATAAGAGTGATACCAAGTAGTATTTGAAAGCCATTTTGGACCACAGGATGCCGAACTGCCTGCTAGTATATCAGAAGTGCCGTTGTGTATTAGCGGATAGGATGACTATCTTTTATCGAATTGGAAATATCCAGTATAGTTTAATCGTCAAAAGGTATATATATATTTAGTACATGTAACTGGCATGGAACGTATGATCATAGATGTGGAGGAAAGCTTGGAGCATCGTCGTAATCTGCATCGTCGTAATCTGTACTATAGTAATCCGTTTGATCGCTAGCCTGTTAGATCATACCGTAAGAAATCGGTCATTAACAGGTTGTATACTCGGCCGACAGCATTAAGGCGGCGCAGTTAAAGTCCGTCGTACGTTTACAGCCAAAAATATAATGATTCCACGTTTATCCATCATGCTTTCAATACTACCTTGTTTGAACAGCCGCCATGGCAAGGCAGATTCCGCATCATCCATTGCATTGTTTATCAATCGAAAACACGAAGAAGACACCCGGCGCTTCAAAATAACGGACATACCGCGCTCGTCAAGCTATGTAAACTAAATTTTAAGCTGTTGGCAGGCCATGAACGAAGAAGCTGATCAATTCTCGGAAAAATCTATATCTGGCAAAAGTTTCAAAACTGAAACTAACAGAAAGTGTCCTATTTTAAAACAAAGAGAGTAATGTATTTCCTTCTCCCAAATTACCACACATGCTTGCAAGGTGCTCAAGATTATTCGACGCGGTGGAATTGTGAGCCCTGTTGAGAGAGGTGCCTCGCGACGAAGAAGGTGCAGACACACAGTTAGCATAGCCGAGAGAATGTCGAGTTTGAAGAGACGAGCCAGGAGGTTTGTGTTATCCGGCCGGTTTTGCTCTTCTAGATCTCGGTGATGCACCAGAATTGCCAAGCTGCATTCCAGAGAAACCCAGTACGAGACTTGGTACTCT
>LVVK01000014.1:486706-594412 GCA_002022785.1 Trichoderma guizhouense
AACGGGGCGGCGGGATGTAATGCGTGAGAACGGTGCAGTACGAGGAGGATACGACGGAAAAACATATCTAACGTCATGTAAAGCCTCGGTTTGCCATGTATGCTACCCAACAAGGCGTCCATGAGTTGGCGCACATGGTCATTATGCTTTACAACTTCGTTGTACAATGGCTTCTCAGTATCACTAGTGATTCGAGAGATTATATGGCATATTGACGGGTATACTCTGATTAACATTACCCATGGGTCATTTGTCTGGAAAGTGGATGGTGGTGAATGTTTGGTGAACATATCGGCTGATACAAGCAATGGCTTTCCTGTAATTGTGGCGACTTGTACGCAAAAGTATACGATAATGGACCACAGCGTCTGGCTAGATTGCCAGGCACGAATCCCCTCGCGGGATTGATCCAGCGGCACTCGCTGTTTGTGCAAGTCCATTCCAACGGCGGCACGCGTGACAATACCCAGCAATGTCCAGCATGAATCGAATGTGCGACATGTCGTACTAACTGTTTGCTTAGCAAGAACCATAAGGCAGAGAGTCCTTATGGCTAACATGTCTGGTTGAACCATGAAAGGCGTCTTGCTCAGACAAGCTTCTGCTGCCATGCAGAGTTCGATTGTTGAATGCTGATCCCTCGTCACGGCAAAACTTCCCAGTGCTAATACCATCAAGAAGCTGGCTAGCCAAGCCATATCTGCCGCTTTGGGGTCATTCCAGAATGCCTCGACCAGAGGTAGAAATGCAGAAGTGTCAATAATAGGATGGCTTGTCTGGTAGAGGACCAAGTAACCATCTATGTAAGATTGAGAATTCTCTCTATGGTGTTGGAGGAGGTCTTGGACAGCGTCTGTGGATGTAAATTTGGCAGCTGCCGGACTGTTAAAGGGAAAGTTTTCGGGCATCATAGAATCATCCTGAACTCCCATCTTTTGCTGACGAATAAAGTCGGGGATCAGATCGCAGACTTGAAGGCCACTACGCCCAGCTTGCAGTTTTAGCTGTGATTGCATTTAATTAGTTTAGTCCAAACGAATCACTCTAAGCTCCGAATATAGGTGCCTACCGTGGATAAAACTTCAGTCCAGTGGGTGGCGCTCCGACTCTGTGAATGCCATGCATCGATAAGGCTGTCCGGGTCTTTTGCAACTTGTTGTGGACTGGCGTTTGACGGGCTAGTCTTTTCTGCCCTGTGGTGATACGCGCAAGACTTGCCCCAGCCAGACATGCGGCATCGTGAGCAGGGCAGTTCCTTGTCACACTTGACCTTGAGTCGATGGCATCGTATGCAAGAGAGCTGGGCTCGCTGTCTGTTTTTTACAAGGCTAGGTTGCTTGTCGCTGTTGTTTCCCACGCTCACATGAAGTTCAGGAAGTGAGACTGAAGGGAGTGAGAGCTCTGCCTCAGACTGTGGAAGTGTATCGATTATCGAAATGGAGGACCCAGAGTCAGATCCATTCGTAGGAGAACGAACACCAAGTGAACAGGTGACATTCGCCCTGGTACATCGCTGACATGACGGCTTCGATTGGTCGCATTGAAGCTTGAGTAGCCGGCAGCGACTGCATGTGCGGATCTCCCTCTTCACTCTTCTGACGGGCATGCTGCAGCTTCAGTGGCGATGGATGTAAGAGAGAGAGCACAAGTAAATTTGGAGATGTATTACGTCCCCTGGTTGAATTTGATTGAAAGGAGAATAAGCTTAAGTGAATTTGCCTTACTGGAACAATTTCCTGTATCTCATAGTCCCAAGGTTTAGCGCTTAGTATTGAGCTTCGGCCGAGACAGCTCCCGCTTACAACCGATGACTTACGACGCTGGTCCCGTTATATTTTCCCGCCAATAATAAGTCAAACGGCTCTACTGCTAATACTGTAGTTCAACTGATATATGGATTAGAGTAAATAAAATTATAAGCATAGTGAATCCTATTGCAAATTCCAAATGCGTTCGTTCTAGTAATAACAATTGAGCATCTAGCTATTCGCTAGCGGAAGGAATTTCTGACTTACACGTGCTTCCAGGAAGTCACAGGCAGTGAGATGAGGTTACATGAAATATAATATAGCACTGTTCTATCGGATGCTTTAACAACGTCAAATATTTCTCTAGCAAACAAATCATCCTCGTCTACACCTTTACCATAAGCTTGGGTCCAGCTTTGGCAATCCTTGCCGCCAAGGCCATCAGTGCTCCAAGAAGAATGCACGAAGCAGCAAACATTTGCGCCCCTAAATAGCTTCCCCCTTGTCTCTCAATTATGGCGCCACAGATCGCAGGGCCTGTGAGAGTTGAGAAACTAACAAATCCAAGAATCATTCCGACACGTGTGCCGGTTTTGCTGGGATCGGGAGTCATGGTTGTGGCGACAGCTGGGAAGAGTGCCTGCAATGCTGCAGCAATTAGTCCATTTACAATGGCAAAGGCATACAATCCAACGGCCGATGATACTGCTGCCCAGCAAAATACCAGTAAGCTGGCAGCGAAGCTCATTGAAATTAGCATATTGAGCATTCCGACCCATTTATCGGCCACAATTGTTGGCAGAGTGCGCCCGATGATGCCAACACCATTGAGAACCATGAGTAAGTTGATTGGTTCCTTGATCCCAATCTTGTCTCGAGCGTAGGTTCCGAGATAGAAGAATGCGAAATAGAGACCCCAAAAGTTTAGAAACATGCTCAAGGAGAAGAACAGAAATGGCACGTCGCTGAAGGCAGTTTTGTCGGTCCATCCTCCCGTTTTTCGTGGTGGGAGACGAGGCTTGAACCAGATCAAGCAAGGGATATAAGTCGCGAGCATGATGAAGCCCATAATTCTTAGAGTCCAAGGAAAGCCAAAGTTGTCGTGGAAAATGAGCTGGTTAATCAGGACAGGGTACACGAGCCCGCCCACAGCGGCACCGGCAGCAGAAACGCCGACGGCAAAGGCTCGATATTTCTTAAAGTACTGGGAGAGAACGGCTATGGCTGGGCAAAAGGTCAAGCCGTTGCCGATACCGAGGCAAACAGACTGCGCTAGGAATATCTGCCAGTAAGCCGTGCAAAGCGATGTCATGAAGATGCCCAAGAGCTGGAGGAACACCCCGCACGCGAATGTGATTCGAAAATGGCCGGCGTCGGTCAGACGCCCTGAGAAAGCGCCAATGGAAAAAGAGGAAGAAGACCTGGACACTGCCTATCCAAGAGATGGAAGACTGAGATTTGCCGAGAGTCTGGGTGTAATATTCTTGAAAGACGCCATAGCCGTTTGCTACGCCCCAGGTATTGAAGAAGATGATGTGCATGAGCAGGACATGCATCCAGGCTGTGAAGCCGCCATCGGGAGGATCACTGGGCTTATCTTCGATCTCTTGGCTAGATGTACCCAGAACTGTCTCTTCTGTATCGCATGAAACATTCCCATCGGGCACTTCTACTTCTTTTTCGAACCCCATTGTTCGATATGACTGAGCCTTGTGGTTGTGCTCTTGTCAACTGCCGTGTAAATGCTCCCTTGTGCTAATATGGACGACTTGGTGTAGGCATACTGTAAGCGTACATGTATGAAGTCGAGCCAAGTTTCAATCTTTCTAGCCCGAAAGGCAGCAGAATGAATCCAAGTTTTCCATTACATTTAAAGCAATGAAAAGTTTCCTTCATACCGCCTTGTTATCAACTGCCTGGAACAGATCTCCGCCCCCGATGATATCCTCTACCCGCTTTATGCGTGATACCCGTTAGCTACCGTTATTCCCGCCAGCGCTATTTCTCATTTTGGTAAAAGTCCCCGTATGTCAGCCCGGATCTCGCAAAAGTAACTTCATTCGGTGTCTCTTGGTCAATCCATCAAGCTGTTGGATTACAACTAGGAAAAGGGAAAAAAAAACATTCACCTTACATAATTTCTTGACAGTTGATTCTTCGCTCGGTTGAAGCTGTATATCGTGGGCGTCATGACTCGACTGGAAGGGCGCAAACGATCAAAGCTCGCATGCCAGACGTGTCGCGAGCTCAAGCGCAGGTGTGACGGCGCTCATCCGTGTGGGACATGCGTTCGATTCGAGTATCATTGCAATTACCAGGTGGCCAGGAGAAGAAGAGAGCCGGATCGTAACCCGGGCCCGACCGGAGATCCGCCATCGGCGCCGGCACAAGCTACAGCGCTGCCAAGTCTGAAGTCTTCCCTTGACGATGTCGCATCATCGACGGCGAGTTCTCATGCCCAGGCTCGCTCAGTGGAGGCGAATTCATGTCCGGCATTTGTCAGGAGCATGGCTCTGCGGCTGGATCCCAAAAGAAACCCTCGGATGCACAGCTTTGCCTGGAACGCCTTTCTTGGATCACGGCGGACTTCACATACTCCGGCCGTCCAATCGATTACGGACGTGGTATCCCAAAAGAGGCTACAAGAACTAGCAGTCGTGTATCTTCTAAAAGTTGACCCGGTTTATGGATTCATCGATCGTGAGCAAGTCCTTCAGCGCATTCAGCAAAGATGGGCCACCCGCAATGCTACTCATGTGGAAGATGCTATGCTATGTGGCATCGCTGCCCTAGGATGCTTGTTCTCGCAGGTAGATGCTGACACGGCCGAGGTCGCCTTGGTAGAGTTGGCAAGAGTCTTGCTTGAGAAGACTTTATCAACCGCCCCGTCCGCTGATATCATTACGGCATGGCTGCTCCGCGTTATCTATCTCAGGATTGCGGACACACATTACGCTGCCTGGATGGCAAGCTGTACGGTGATGCACATGATAGATGCTGCTGGTCTCAATATAGAAGCCCCGGAGGAAGCTATAGATCCAGCACCTCACCAAGATATCAGCCTAGAGCTAAGGAAGAGGATAGTGTCTATTGCCCAGCATCTCAACATATGGATGTCGTTTGACATGGGGCTCACCCGCGTTGCTCTACCTGATACAATCACGACAGTCCCTTTGGTGCGAGAGGGAGACTTTACTAGCGAGCTCATAGAATTGCTTCCATTCTCAATAGAGCTCGACCCGCAAAGGAAGCCCACGGCATTTGAGTTGGAATATGCGCTTCAAGTGGTGCTCGGTCGCACGCATTCTAGCCCGCCGTCAGTTCTTGCTCAGTGCAACTTGGCGCTCTGTCTTTGTCGCCGTCTGCGGTCAATGGAAGTTGCGCTGACGGATTCTGTGCTCCAGCAGGTGCTCACGCTGACATCAAACGGGATTCGAGCTGTCCAAGCAATATTAACCGCTCGCTCCCCTTGGCATCAGATGACCTATGTGCCTTTTCAGATTGTGTGTGTGTTGCTTGCTATAGATACGGTTTCGTCAATCTCTCAGCTACGAGACGCAATGCAATGCCTTCAAGATGTATGCGCCGTCTACAACACGGAGGCAACACAGGAAGCGTTGAGAACGGCCCGTTCACTCGTCTTACTGCACCAAAGAGGCAAAGAGATGTTTGCTTCGGCTTTGAGTGAGATATTGAAGAGCCGCCCAATGAGCCCCGTTGGAGACGTCACAGATAACTGCGCTGTACTGGATGATACAACAGCTGGCATGAATAATTTTTCGGACCAATTTTTTGGCCTCCAGTATAACGACATGGATCAACTTTTGAGCGCCGATTTCTTCTGGAATATTACCAACAATAGATTTTAATGTGCCTAGCAGCTTTGTTTTTGGTATACCACACTTGTATTCACTGGTGGTCTGTATAACATGTCTCTATTTCCAATCACCGCAACTATGCTATCAGCACTCGATGTTTTTGCCTGGAGAGAAGTGTTGTTTAATTTATGAATATCATCTATCTTCTAATCCTGGCCGAGTTGAGCCCGTGCTCTTGATTCTGTAGTCGAAGCTCGTGACTGAGATAAAACCGTGGAACATCTCAGTGGCAAGCTACTGAATCTCACTGAGCTCCTTCTTGATGCTCTCGCGTAGACTCAGGTTATCCTTGATTCCCAATAAATCGGCATCATTCTTTTCAATGTCGACTGGGTCTTTAGAGTCGTCTGCCAGGAATGTATACTGGACAAAAGGGACCACCGAGTTGCCATAGTCGCCTTTTGCCACACTGTCAGTTGCCGCCTTTATCAAGTCGCTACCCTTCAGTTGGGTAATCTGAAACTTGGAACCAGCCTCTTCTTCGAAAATCTTCAAAACTTCGTTTTGAGTGATGGCGAAGGAATATATAGACAGATACTTGTTTGCAGTCTCATCCGGCTTCTTCAAGATAGCGGCAACAGCTTCGCCGATAAACGAGACATGTGTCGCTGCGTATGGCTTATTACCAGAGTCGACAATTGTTCCAGTCTTGTCCTTGGCATTGATTCCGAGTAGAAACTGAGTCTTGATGCCCTGTTTTATATGTCAGATAAATATGCGCTGCACGCATTAGCGGTAATCGGGATCTTACCCAGTCAAAGAACAGCCCAACTGCCAATCCTGTCCAGCTGAACCAAGGGTTTTTCTTGGTAACCTCGGCAAGATAATCGGTTACGCTGAGCTTGTTAGCCAGGATCCAGCCGAGACTCTTTTCTTCGGTGCGCCGCGTATCGACACCAAACTCGGATGGCAGAAATCGTCGGACCTTGGCGGCGACAGCAGCATCGATGATTGTTTTCTGGTCGCCTACCGCAGCGGGTGAGATTGTAGAAACAAGAGCATCATGGCCCTGGAGGACACTTTCGACCGCTTCTTTCGAAGTTATATCAATTCTTTTGACAGTGACCTTATCGGTAAATGTTGCTTGCGATTCAAGCCGAGTAATAACTGTGACTTCAAATCCAGCATCCAAAAGTCCGTTGACAACGTGGGGACCAAGGTTTCCAGATCCCTATAAACTGACCATCAGCACAATTGAAGAACTGCGTGGATGGATATGTTTCTAGAGTAGATGAACTTACGCCCAGCACCGCAACCTTTTTAATAGCAGCCATATTTGTGCTGATTTGTGAAGATGATGTTTCGTAAAGTAGACTGAAGGGTTTATTTGGTGAGTGTTGAATTTGAGTTTCTTGTTGTTTGTTGAGAAGAGACTGAAAACTGGAGATAACTCATGACTTTATATATTGTTGTAAAATCTGTACATCAGGCAGATTTAGACATAACTTAGTGTTGCGTATGCAAATGACGAAAGGTCCGCTGCTGATGAAGCATCACGGAGTTCCATGCTTCCAACTCCACGATTACTATCCTAACTATCCCAATACGCGCACGGAATGGTACGCTATATGACATGCCGTCTTCATTTGCCTAGGATTGAAACCCTTGATCCCAATCCTTCAAGTAGAAACATTGCAGTTGTGTTGATGAAGGGTGGGTACGTGATGAGTAAACGTCTTGGTCTAGTCTCAGCAATACCCGACTCGTGTCGGATTTTCGGCGGTAGTATCGGTGTCTGACGGTGGACAGCTGATAAATCACCGCCAACTACCGCAATATACCGCAACGCGTGTTGGCTTCGATTCATAGTTCCTTGTTGCAAAAATGGAACATCAGCAGTCGGTAGCTCGCATTTCCTGCTTCTCATGCCGTCACAGCAAGAGACGCTGCGACAAAACTCTACCAACGTGTCGGCTTTGCATCCGTAAGGGAGTGGATTGTCGCTATCCTAAGCGCCGAGCCCAGAAGTATGTTGTTCTACCAGAGGAAGATGCCACGACCAAAGACAGTATACCGGGAAGACATGATCTATTGGTAAACAGAGCAGTTGATAGCGACCGCTCGAGTGATTGGGAGCAACAATCGCCTTTGGAAATCTCAGGTGCTGCAACGAGCGCCATCCAATCATTCGGCACGGCTACAGCTATTCAGTTTATTGCACCCACTCTTTTCCGCGAAGCACGTTTAGAGATCCCTCGTATCAACATCACAATTCCTAGCCATGTTACCGCCCTCACAGGAGAATTCGAGCAAATTCGCGACATATCCGCCACGTTTTTCTCACAAGTTGTTATATGGACCCCCGTCATCTTTCGCAAGAATTTCTTCAACATTGCCCTCAATCCACTGTCTCCCCGACGGACTGAAGGCATCCTACTCTCGCTATGCATGAAGTTGTACTGCACACCAACCACCCCAGATGAGCGAGATGGAAGAACAGCACTATACAAGGCAACAAAACAGTTCTACTGCGAAGTAGAAGCCGCTGGAATCCTGTCCATCTGTATTTTGCAATCAGCAATCTTGATTGCCGTCTATGAGATCGGACACGCCATCTATCCTGCTGCCTATTTGACTGTTGGAGCCTGTGCCAGATATGGCATTGCACTGGGCTTAGATAAGCTGCTTGTGGATCTGACGGGAGAGAATAACGCGGGAAGACCTTGGATGGAAGTAGAAGAGATGAGGAGAGTTTGGTGGGGGATTCTCATATTAGATCGGTATGCTTCTCAGTGTATTTCGTTCTGAGGGAGTGAATCCACTTCACTCTTCCTGTAGGATGATCGACTAACCTGAGATACAGATTCCTGAACCTTGGTAACCCACTGAGGGGCCTGACAACAAAAGATCCAGAGTACGATGATTATCTTCCAGTGGATGACTGGACATTTTTGAATGCGGTAAGAACCGCTCTTCTATGACTAGCAATGGATGACACCGCTAATAAAGCCCACTACTCTCCAGACTGCAAAGCCTCAAGATAACCTCAGGATATCTGCCGCTTTCAATCTTAAAATGGGCGTGTTTACACGACTAGCCCAAGCAACCTATTTAGTAAATCAGGCTCTCAAGTTCTTGTCATCTCTTCCGCTACCGGGCGACCCAAATGACACTGTCGATATTGCAAAAGATACTGCGCAACTACGGCGCACAATTTGGGCATTAATCTCTGTAACCAAGTCGGAGTTTGACGCTCATGATCTTGCGACCTGCTGTCAAACTGCAGTCTCTTATTGGTATGTTAAGCTGACGGCAAAGTCTATTACAATCATTGACTTGTGTTTAGTGCTATATTGTTGCTTCAAGATGCTCACTGGCGGCGCGTGCGCATCAATTCAACTGAAGACGCTTACAAACACATGTTTACAGAGTCAGAACGTGTCTTGGAAAATCTGGCACGCATGGCATTTTGTCTCCGTAAAGACACGGAAGAAGGGACCTGTTTAGATGAAGAGTTTCCCGTGTTTCTCATGCAAATAGTTTATCAAGGAGCATTGACCACGATTGAGATGGGTCAAGGCAAGCCAAACGAAGAAATTAAGGAAAGAATAGCAATATACAAGTGGCTACTCCAGCACCTACAGTCCAGATGGCGGGTAGCGGGTAAGTTTAAACACAACGAAAGTCCACGGGAATCGCTAACAGCGTTCATATAGGCATATATCTGTCCATCCTACAATCTAAAGAAGCAATAATGGCATCCGTTGTCTAAAAATTGGTTCCGGATTCTCGTAGCATAAATGGGTTCAAGTGGGCACGCCCATATTATCACGCAAACAATATTGGACTACAAGTTAAACATATGTTATCAGATTATCGGCGGTGGAGAGATCACAACTATATACATAGGAAATAACTCGCAATGTAGGTGACCTTGCGGAATTCGATCCAAAACTCAATTCTTGTGATACGTAATAAAATACCATTACGAGAGACTTCTATGCAATCCTTCTTTGCGGTGGCCCTGAAACCAGTTCTATTTACTGAGAGACAGGATTCACCAGGTCATCACAATGGTGTTTCTGTCTTCTGCTACTGTGGACAGTGTTTACACAATGCCGCCGCTAGCGGAAATGTACTGGCCTGTAATCCAGCGACTCTTCTCGTCTGCCAGAAGTAGAACCGCATCGGCGATGTCGTTGACAGATCCAACTCTATCTTCAGCTCTTGTGAGAGAAACAAGCCACTTCTTCATAGCTTGTGCCCCAGGATCCCCGGCAGGTACCGAATCTGTATCCACCGGCCCTGGTGCTATAGTGTTAATGGTGATGTTTTTGCCGTCACGACCAATCTATCAGCGTGTTAGCAAGCTGTTTCTGTTTTCCGACTCCAACGATCGACTGCTTATATATTGTCTGGTGTTTCATCAATAGAGCGCAAACTCACCTCCCGCGATAGAGTCCAGGTTAGCTGATCCATGGCTGCTTTAGCAGCGGCATAAATCGGCAACTGGTAAAATCCCATTTTAGAAGAGACGGTTCCGATGTTGATGACACGACCCCCATGAGACATATGTGGGTATGCAGCTTGAAGAAGGAGGACCGGTCCGACCACTACTACTCCAAACACTCTGAATATGTCTTCTGGTGGGGTTTGAAGTGTCGGCGAGTATGTTGCTATGGCAGCATTGTTTACTTTGAACGATAATAGAATTAGCATTTGATCATGTTAAAGTAATTGAGGGTATTGTATCTGAGAAAACGACGTCTGATTACAAGAAACGAGAAAGGATTCTTACCAATAATGTCAATGTGGTCGACCTTGAATGCACTTAAAGTGCCTTCGACAATCTTTTTGGTCCCTTCCGCAGTGGAAACGTCTGCCTGTATCGAAATCACACTTCCCTTGCCTGCAGCGGCCTCGATAGTAGAGACAACTTCTACAGCCCTTGCTGCAGAGGAGTCAGACACATGGTTGATCGTGACACGGGCTCCGGCACGAGCTAAAGTGAGGGCAATGGCAGCCCCAATTCCATTCTCTTTCCCCGAACCTGTGATTATTGCAATCTTATTTGTGAGAGGACCTTGTACCGCCATCTTGAAGAAATCTGGATGTTGCTATGATGATCCTGTCGTGTGTATGTGAAGTGTAGGATGATCGAGAAAAGGGTGAATACGTGCTCCTTATATATTAGAGCTTATTCGTTCGCGCTTGCACGTTTAGAACATGATAACTATAGTTGCTGTATAGAATTACATCGATTCAGATCCATTAAGCTTTGTAATTACAAAGTCTCTTGTACCGGAATCTAGGCGTATTGCCTATAGCAGGCAGTGGTCTTTTTTTAGCCACATTTTCTGTATTATACAATTACTTTACAAACCAAGTAGTAACTGTGACTGGTATTCCACTAGCGATATGTAGAATTGCAAAAGCATCTCGATTAGGAAGACGTGATTATGAATCTCATCGTGAATGTCATTGTCATTCATGGAACATGCCACAACCTAAAGAGAAACAGTGCTCTCCTGAGATTAATACAGGCTTGACTTCTTACGAGACTGTTTAATATGAATATCACGTCTTTTATAAAGTACCCAGTTTATTAAGCTAATAAGAAAGTCATTAGAGTATACGGAGTAGTAAGCTGATCATTAGCAAAACTTCTACAAAAACAGTAACCTGATGAGGCAAATGGTGTTTCTTGTCTTGCAGATTAGGGGGGTGGAAGGGGGGTCGAAATAGAATTTCCAGCCAGCTCTAACTGTAAATATAGGCATGATACTAAGTAATGGAGCGTGAGAATTAGCCATTTCGGGGACAAAAGTTACTCCGACGGATAGTATTCGCGACCGGATAGCTTCCAAGTGCATCTCGTGGTAGTCGAGATCCGTGAATCTATACTTCGACGAGATAAGTTGAGTGGCAAATTTGTATGCAAGCTAGTTGACTCTGTTGCCCAAATTTGGATACATTCCACTACTCTTGTCGCCACGCTTTACTTGAACCGCATAAGTGGATATTTAGCTTAGGTTTAATCTTTTCTTTTGGCAGGGAATCTAGCTATTAGTCCACCGACAAGCTAATGCTATATGTTATTCTGTTGCTGCAAGCTGATAACTGTTAAAACGTACTAGATATAAAATACGTCTATCTTGGCACCAATTTTCTAGTGCTGAGCTCGCTTTCAACATCATGAACATGAAGAAAATGCTATCAACAATCTGCACATAAAACCATGACGCTAATTACTCCAGCAGAACCCGAACCTAATATTTCCAGCGAATTCCCCTTCAAGCTCCATGTTATCGATGTTTTGAATGGCAAAATAGCATATATCGACACTGGCAGCCCTTCAAACGATGATATCGGTCTAACATATATCTTCATTCATGGCAACCCAACCTCGTCGTACGTCTGGCGCAGTATCATCTCTCATGTTATGCCCAAAGCTCGATGTATTGCCCCCGACTTAATCGGTATGGGTTCGTCGTCAAAGCCGAACATTTCATATCGCTTTCACGAGCACGCAGAATACTTGGGGAAATCTTTGGAGAAAGTTGTCCCTACTGGCAAAGTTATCCTAGTAACACATGATTGGGGCTTAGCTTTAGGTTTTGATTGGGCTTTCAACAATGAACATCGAATTGCAGGACTCGTCTTCTTCGAGTTTGTGAGGCCATTTCCAACATGGGAGGACGCATCTCAAGGTGATATCCCACAAGCCTTTCGGTCCTTTAGAGTGGAGAAAACAGCAAAGAAACTCTTGATTGAGGACAATGCATTTATTAACAAAGTATTGGTTGATGGAATCGCCCGATCTTTATCTAATGCAGAAATGGATTACTATTCAAGACCATACTTACAGCCATCCGATCGCGAGCCACTGTATAGGTGGCCCAATGAAGTCCCAATTGAAGGAGTGCCGGTAGATGTGAATGAAAGATTGTCAAAATCTCATGATTGGCTTCTGCAAGCAGACATTCCAACTCTACTATTTTTGGCTGATTCTGGGTGGGTCATCACAGCAGAGAAAGCTCAGTGGTACATCAATTCATTGCGCAATGCCAAAGACATTTTTGTTGGAAAAGGATATTATTTCTTACAGGAGGATCGTCCACACCGTATAGGGAGGGAAATACTAGATTGGTCTCAAAATATCTAGTATAATAGTTCTTTGTAGCCAACTGGTATCGGTACCAATTTGCGTCTTTGAGCCTCTTGTAGTTTACACCAACCTGACTCCCTGTACAAGCGAACGCGCGTTTAGATTGTCCCATATTATCCACATTCTTCCTTTAGAAGAGTAGAAGGCTACTAAATGCAATGAATGTAGCACTGGTTCCAAACATACCATTAGCATATTTGCCGAATCTTCTTATCGATTTGCACTGACCCAGTCGCGGAAGGGCTGTCGTTATAAACTTTGAGGAGCTTGGATCAAGAATGAAGATGAGGTGATATGAGAGGAAGCTACCTCAAGTGTAGAGATGTTTGTAAGTACCTTACGTTAGACTCAAGTGTTTTTTCCACCTAGGATAATAGAGAGTTATAGTTCATGCATGTGAGTTTCTTTGTGGTGTAAGCGTGTAAGGAACGTGGTCGAATGCACGCTTACTGTCAACCCCATCCTTAATAGCCTCACCTGTCCCGCGAAGTCTGATAAAGAAGGAGGAATTGGAACACAAAGGACAGGATCTAGATTTGGCCGATCTTCATTTTGTCAAAGTAGAAGAACCCGCCTGACCAGAGGAAAGCTGTGGTTTACTTAGCTAATTCGTCGAGTTGCTGTCACTCCATTCTCATTTAGTACAAAAGTAGTTAGATTAATACGCTGTGATTAGGCGCCTAGTTCACAACATAATACGGAATGGTAACTCGGCATCTGAATTTGGTATATGAACATGGCTTACGAACTTGGCTTATGAAGTTGGCTTGACACTGTTGGAATGTGTCAAGGCTAAAAAAGGCATGGCAAATAAGTTCAAGGCTGCGTAATTTTGATTAGTAAATAGTCGATCTGAGCATTAATCAGCATCACTACTAAGAACTACTGGTGCTCCTTGGAAGTAACCCCTAAGTGTTGGTGCTTACGGGCGCCTAGTAAAAGATTTCTTGTGACGGTAAAGGTTACAAAAGCGTTTGATGAAATATTCTTCACAAAGCCTATGACATACAAACAGAAACAAAACTTAAATAAAAATAAAAATATGATCCAGGGTAAGATTTCTTTTGCAATAGGTACATGTACAAACACCCTTGTCTACTACCTCGCTGGGTATAGCGGCCCTTGTCGGTGTGTATGCGCTATTGGCCAATTTGGCCGGGTGATAGTCTAAGGCTTACGCTCCCCTAGCAAGTAGGAGAGTCTTCTAGGGGGATATTTCACGGAGACTTCTCCGTTACTTCTGTTCCGAAACATCTTGGATCATCAACAGGAGTACGATAATACTCATGTATTCATTCATCCAGATTCATGGAAAGGAAGATGTCAAACCGGTCGACCGGGAGCGGCGACAACTCATTCGCCAGGTTGCGATGATCAAAGCTGGAAGGGCCAGAAAGATTAAAACTGCACGCAATCGGCCTTTGCCACGCAACCCAATTGTCTCTTTACCTATTAATCCAATGTTATTGGAAACTCAGCAACCACAGGTACTATATAAAGAGCCAGGGTCGGGCCGCCGAGATCCTTTTACCGCTTATCCTGTGCAAATGTCTCTTCGCATGCACGAAATTATTGAGCAGCGTGAGTACTTACAATACGAAACGGATAACGATTGTTTTCCGAATTCTTTCCCAATAAACTTACGTTTCAATTAGTTTACGTCGACCCCAAAAAACACTTTTGCGGCTTCCGTTACTTCTGGCTTCCAATGGCCATGGGAGACCCTGCTGCATTCCATCAGCTACTTTGTAATGTTTCATTAGCAGCCGCAAAATTCACAGAAACTCCAGAAAGAAACAAGGAAGAGTCAGTTATACACCACAATGCAGCAATAAACAACGTCATGAGTCGTCTAAGAGTTACTGGCAAGGAGCAGGCGGCTAGCCTTGTTCTTCCCATTCTTGCTCTTGCCCAGCATGCCAATATGTACCGCGACGCTGCAAAATTTGAAGTGCACTTTGCAGCTCTTGAAAAAGTGGTACAAATTGGTGGAGGCCTTGACAATATGACACTGGAACCTTATACTCGCCTTCTGCTACTCTTTGTCGAAGTGAATTCTCGCGCTCGGAATGACAGCCATCCATTGTTTCCCCTACCAGTTGACCTCTTGAGATCTTTTCAAATCAGCTCCGCCAATATCGAGGATACAGTTTATAGAGATCTCATCTTGGTATCGCCATTTAGATCACTTTTCCCAGATGGCATGGACGCGTTTGCTCAAACATTGTGCGATACGAAGAGCCTAGGAGAAAAATTAAACGAATATTATCGGACCATGGGAGATGAGCTCTGGACAGATGCACGTATATCTGGCTTTCGTATCTGTGTTTTACTACATAAACTGCTCTCGATTCAGTCTCAAATATTCAGCAGTTCTATAATTACACAGAGTTTAAGAGATGCCACCAGGATTTCTGCTCTTCTGGGTCTAGCAGCAGTCCGAAGACGATTTTTAGCCTTTCAAGTTTTCACCGATATTCACCTCGCAAAATTAAAGGATCTCCTAGATTTTCTATTCCCTATGGTTCTTTATCACGAAAAAAGTAATGGAATCATATTATTTTGGCAGTTCTTCATGGGAGGTATGGAGGCAACTGACCGTGAGGACTGGTCATGGTTTGCTACTGGCATTTCGATGTTAGCAACTCAACTTGAAGTTGAATCCTGGGTAGGGGCGATGACGATCCTTCGGAGTATTTTCTGGATTGATTCAGTGCATTCTTCGCGAGGCCGTGCGTTATGGGATGCGTCTCAAAGTATCATGACTTTACTCTAGTAACGTCGTGCATGTTATGTCTCTGCGGCTATATGTATTATAGATTATGTTATCTTGCAAAGGTCAAACGTGATTACTATCAGATGGTAGTTATAGAGGAATATGGCGATGCAAATATTGCACCATCATGATGACGATAATTCCGTACTATTCATTCACGTTCTCATTTATGGAGTATACCACGAATAGCATGCATAATTCTTGTTGCTAAGTATCCCAGTAACTATAAAAATGTTGACTTTTCTCTCTCCTGGAGCGTCGTAGTCTCGACGTGGCTTCTCAGCTAACATGTTGTTCATTTCGATCATGTCTGTGAATCACTCACCGCGTCAACCGTGAGGCTGCGCTCACCAGCATAACGCGCGAATACCACTGGTGCAGAAGTTCCACTGGCGCGGGCATCGGTCCCTTGTCGCCTTCTATCTTCTGGTGGCTGGAGAAAAGGCAGCTCTTGAGCGTTAATCGCGCCACTTGAGCATCGTGGTCAACAACAGCGCCAATGGCGAACAAACCATCTGCAGGCCGTCCGCCCTGCTCCCGAGGAGTGCCGCCGGCGCGTACTATAATTTCATTCGGAGTGTGATCAACCACTTCAAAGTGGTCTGTCACAGCTGTTCCGACCTCATACTTTGAGGCAGCGAGCTGGTCTCGCGTCCATAGCTGAGAGGATGTCTCCGGGCCGTACCATTTGCGATGCAAGTACTGTCGCTGTATGGCATAGCCTGTCTTTTGTTAGCACAAGTGACTATACTAATACGAGAGCTGATACCACCACAGATGAGGCTGAGGGGTGCCAGGGTTAACAAGAGAAAAAAAAGACTCACCCCAGCCATGCCATACGCCACGGCAGAGCTCCAGGGCCAGATCTCCCTCCTTCTGTAACAATTCCGGACGAATGCGATTCAGAGGAATTGTCTTGACGCAGATGTCATTGGTAGCTGGGTTCTTATGCGGATTATACTTCTTGTATGCACTGGAGCTGTATATCGCATCGTTGAGAGGAATCGGCGCGATGATGCTTGTTGCCACATGGAGATAGCCTAGTGCTGCGGCTGTGCCAACAGTCACTCCAACTGCGGTCTTGCGGATGATACCCATGATGTGAAGCGGTTTAACTCGAGAGTTGAAGAGAATACTGAATGATAATCCTAATATTGTAGCCTCGGACTGAACGACTGATTGCACGTGGGTGTTTTGTTGAAGAGAAAGATAAAAATTTGAACGCTTTTGAGTTTCCACTGCCCTGTGTGAACCGCACTATCTGCACATTCCAGCAGTAAACATGCGTTCTTCAGCGTTTTAGCGCTGTAATCGTGCAGCTCTGGCCCACCGAACCTTGGCAACTGGTGTTTATTGGTTCGTGAGAAGCTGTCGACATCGCGACCCATGATTTTGCGCAGCGTATCACGTACATCTGCCATCTACGGGATGATGTGCCGGATTCAAGTACTGTAAACTACTTTTAGATAAGATGCACGCGACTCATTTATTAAGTGTCCTCTGGAGATTTATAGTAGATGCCTATCTCAACGAGTCAATAAGGAACGTCGTAGATACTGTGATTATTGCGCCCCAGCTTGGTCTGATTCAATTATGCTTGCTCCCTCTCAGCACTACGGCGGTTGATGATTTGGAGAAGGTTTGAAACTGAGTAAAGCGGAAAATTTATAATGATTAACACTGGAATCAATTTTTCTAACTATAAGATGATTTACGTGTCTAAGCAGAACTAGTACATGAAACAAGTACATTGACATTCGCATTCTCGGTTCATCACCATGCCCCTCATTTCGGCTTTGCGTTCTACAGCCTCGTGATAAATAGCCTGCAGAACTGTAGTAAGATGGTATGGACTGTGGCTAGACTTAACTGAGCTATCTGATCGCAAACAATTGGCTACATAATGAATGCATAGGGGGATATGGAATGACTTGGATGGAAGAATGTCTTTTTTAATAAACGACGATATGGTTGATCAGATAATTGCAATGACCATTTGAACTCATTTTTATTATCTCGGTATGTGAATGAGGCAAAGCTTTGACTTTTGATCTTTCTTCTTTTTTCTTCTCTCTTTCGCGGAATGCATGACTCGACCTTGGCTTCTTTAAGTCCTTGATGGGCTAATTGAGTTCTCTAACCCTGCTCACCCCAAGTCACTTGTTAGGTACTATGCCGAATCAGAGTTACGACCGTTCGTTCATGCTGGCCACCCTGTGAAGAAAACGAGGCGGTTTCATTCTGAATCTGAGTAGATATACAGCCCAGGCAGCCCTCCACATCCAGTGCGAAAACCCGATTGCTGGAATAGTGGCCTGATCATCAATGCTAGAAGTGAAGGATATGGCTGCTCAAAAAGCATGTTTCCAGGAATATGCTGCAAAGAAGTGTACTAAATGTAGAGTGATTTACAACAATGCCATCATTTAGGCACAGTCTTGGGCGCTCAGATGGGGCACAAATACCTCCGCACCGCAAACAAAGGGTTAAGTCGTATATTTCGGGGTATCAGTCTCTCTTTGATCAAGAGCAATGGCTTCTCCGGGCAATCTTTTCAAAATTCTCCATATAACCATGCGCGGCAAGACGCCATTACTTCAAGGGGCCGTGGTAAAAATACAATGAGCGCACATGTGAGGATGGAATGCTTTCGGAACTCGCCGAGGCAAAGCTGAAAATAAACTACATGTTGGCAATCCTAGTTTGGAGACCCGTAGCTGAGATTCTGGGGGTAACGGGTCTCGGCCTTCGTTTGCTAAAATTGATGCTAAAATATCGTTCTTTCGTGAATGGTTCATTTGGTGATGCAGAGAAGATCCCGCCATCCTCCTCCGTCAAGTGCCCAACCATGGCCTAGGTGCTTACGCTCTAGCATGGCTTGGGTCAACCATAACATCGGAATCAAGGTCATCACACTGGCACATTTTGATGGTCAGTCTACTCTATACTTTGTAGTACAAGTTGTAGTAATAGTGCCTTGTAGCGTCAACCAATAATGCGGAGGGCAATTGACTTCAACCTACGCTGTCTCTCCGCCACAGTCCATGTTGGTTCTTAGTGTGTGCTTCAGACAATCAAGCCGTCGCTTGCCCCAGGCACACACGTATCCGATGATACGGGGCGCTCCGTGCTCTAACAAAAGATCCGGCCAAGATTGCCACGCGCAGCCTTAGTGCCCGGAAGCTTGACCGACAGACATTTTTTTCCGGCCAACGGGGAGCAAATTGCCCACCGAATATCGGATAGCCGGTGCCGTAGCGTCGTGCTATCATGCTGCTAACGTTCAATCTTTGACCACTAGTGCCAATTCGATATCTGTTCGACTTTGGCCCCTGATACAGATAGACTTGAGTCCAAGCTTGATGATGAGAAGGAAGAAGGGCTCTATGCATTACATATAGTTAAGAACGAGAATAGTGCTCAAAAGATGCTCTAAAAGTGCTCAGCTATGGAAGGGATCTCGATTTGTCATGAGTCCGAGATGTGGTTTCACATTCCTCTCGACCCCTCACTCGATCAGCAGTAAGACATTAACAATACGTGATGCATACTCGTACTACGAACTACCGGCCTGAATATCGTGTCTCCACCCCGCAATATCAAATGACTAGCGTACGTAATTTGCGTTCTTCATTCTCCGGTTGGGGCAAGAATCGGGTTTGGTGAGCCGACGGCCTCCAGCAATCAGACCTTCTAACTACGGGAAAGGCGAGTTGGTTCAGGCCTTTTTGGTAGCGTACCCAAGCAGATAAGCCAACCTCGTACTCCGTACAATCTTTTTGGGTCGCGTGAGAGGGCGGGCAAAGGATGCCGCTAAGAAAAATTGGTCGAGCAGGGGTATCGCTCGGGGACTTCCGTTGTCTTATCTGAAGAGAAAAATGGAATGTTAAAAGCAACTGCTCCGCACTGACTCGAGTTCCAACCGGGAAAAAAGAGGTGCAAGTTTTTGTCTTCTTCTCCAGGCTTTCACAGCCAGATCTTTCCAGATGGATTACGACCCTGAAAGCGGCCACAGGGCTGGCCATCCTGCCAATGAGAAGGATGTCACGGCCGTTGTATCTGATGATACCTCGGGACAGTCGTTTCCCAGCGGACCAAGGAGTGGTCTGTTGTGGCGACTGCGCAACCTGGAAGCCCAGATGGACAAGAAGCTTGGTATTGAATCCGAAGCCATCGAACGCAAACAGGAAGAAGACAAGAAGCCGGTTCCATGGATCGAGCAGTTGACGATGGCCTTGCTATGGGCTAGCGGAACCATGAACACATCTTGCTTTGCAACAGGTTTTCTGGGTGCTGAGTTCGGACTGAGCCTCAAACAGGCCATTCTTGTCACAATCTTTGCCTCGCTTCTTGGTGGCGCTGTTACCGGCTACTGTGCAACCTTTGGAGCTGCGACTGGACTACGACAGATCAGTGTCAGCCGCTACAGCTTTGGCTGGTGGCCCAACAAACTCATTGCGCTACTTAACAGTATCCAACAGATGGGTTGGGCGGCTGTATCATGTATCACAGGCGGCCTTGCCTTGACTGCCGTATCTGACGGTCACGTCTCCCTGATTCTCGGTATCGTTATTCTGGCTGTGGTTGCATTGGCCATCTCGTTTGTCGGACTGAACGCTATTCTGGTTTACGAACGATATGCCTGGTTCATCTTTTTCGTCATCTTTATGATCATTTTTGGCGAAACTGGACGCTTTGCAGACAACACCTCGCCACCAGCTGCCACAGGTGCTACCCTTAGTGGTGCTATTCTCAGTTTGCTGGCTATTGTGTACGGTTCAAGCGCCTCTTGGTGCACCATGGTCAGTGACTACTATGTTCACTATCCGGCCAATGTCAGTCGAGTTAAAGTCTTTGTGATGACTACTCTTGGAATTGCGATTCCTACGTCAATTGGCATGGTTGCCGGTTGCGTTGTTGCCTCGGCGTTGAACTCGAAGCCCGAATGGAGCGATGCATATGACGAGGGACTGGGTTATCTGATCCAAACAATGTTGTACCCACGAGGATTCGCAAAGTTCTTACTGACACTGCTCGTTCTATCCGGTATCAACACCAATGTCATCAGTATTTACAGCGCCGCTATTTCCTTCCAGCAGCTCTCGCGACCCTTTGCTCAAATCCCCCGATTCATCTGGACAATCTTCTGCTTTCTGTGCATTCTTGCTCTAGCTGTCGGCGGCAGAGAACAGCTGAATGCCTACTTGCAAAACTTTTTGAGTCTTCTTGGATACTGGTGCACTAGCTATGCCATTATCTTATTCCAAGAGCATTTCATCTTTCGAAAGGGCAATTTCAACAACTACGACCTTGATGGCTGGAATGATCCCGCAAGACTACCCATCGGTATCGGAGCTTCGGTTGCATTCGGCCTCGGCATTGTATCCTGGGTTATGGGCATGGATGAAACTTGGTACATCGGACCTCTCGCGAAGACCATCGGAGACTACGGCGGTGATGTTGCCAACGAGTTTACGTTCGTGGTAACGGCATTGACCTATGCACCGGCCAGATATCTGGAATTGAAGTTCTTCGGCCGGTAAAGGAATCGCCGATCTGTATATACGATAGCCTTGCTTTTTTTACGTTGGACAATATGATACCAGGAGAGACAGTCGTGGGCAAGGCGATCCATGCTCCATTTAGTAGTCTTAATACAGACAATAAATAAGAATAACGAGATATTTGAGTCGACGCTTTCCCTAATTGAATTATCGATGTCCAGATTGAATCTTGGGTGGCCCAACTATGCTAACAGATCTGTGATCACCTTTGCTAGTGTCAATGTCTTTTCCTCTTGAAGCCTTCTACCGACAACCTGAAGTCCCACAGGGCTTCCATCGTGTATCTCTGGATCGTCTATAGCCATTATTAGCTTCAATTAAGTGGGATTTTCTACTTGGTAAAGTACTCACATGATTCAAATACCTGCTGATCAGCAGGATTGGCGGCTACATAGCCATCGTCGACAACATCGATATTCTTATCAACATAAGTGACTGGAAAGGCGACTGAAGAATAGTCCAGGACGTTTATGATCGTCGAATATGTGACGTAGTGATAAGTGTTAGGTTTGGTTCCTCCATAGGGAGACACCGGTGAAATGAAAGCATCCACGGGCTGTCCCGAGTGTGTGAAGCTAGCAGTACTATTCCAATAGTCGAGGTACTCTTTGCGGTATTTGCGTCTGGCAAGGTTGTTTGCCGCAATATCACTAGCCCTTTTCTGCTCCACAGGTTTGTTGCCATATCGTCTCGAGATGTGTGAAATGACTGGTTCACCTGAAAGGCCGAATGCATTATGAATGTCTTCTCCTCCTTCATACATCCAGGCTTCAATCTGCATAGATACAGTTAGTATAGTCAGTATCTGCAGGCATTAGTTTATAAGACTTACCGCAATGTCCAGCCCTCTAGAGTGAGGTGGTGGCTTCCATTCAATAACCTTGAGACAATACTATCAGCATCCTTGTGTATATTCCTGACTGAGATGAGACACATACCTCGTGACCAGCATTTTCCAAAGCTTTCACCACAATCTCAATAGCCCTTCGGACTGGTGGGCTAGGTAAGACGACGTCGTCTCTTCTTAGGACACCGAATGACAACTTTTCAGAGCTTCCG
Organism: Trichoderma guizhouense; assembly: GCA_002022785.1. Lineage (NCBI taxonomy): Eukaryota > Fungi > Ascomycota > Sordariomycetes > Hypocreales > Hypocreaceae > Trichoderma > Trichoderma guizhouense. The sequence continues at coordinate 508,840 of LVVK01000014.1, forward strand.
AGCTTGTCGACCATAGCCTGTAGCCGAATGGCTTGTTCGTCTCTCCACGGGAGTTCAATGACCATTGGGTCATGTAACCAAGGCTGCATGATCAACAGAGCCTTCATTATAAACGTCAGAGATCGAAGGGTTGTAGCCATGGGTCCCACGACGGAAAGAATGCTCTCCTGGCCATCCATGCTATTTGGAGTTCTTTCATAAGGTAATCGACCAGTAGATGACCGCAGGCCGTAAACACCGTTGAAACTGGAGGGAATACGAATTGATCCACCAATGTCAGTTCCCATGCCCACAGGACTCCCCCGAAGGCTAAGTAGTGCGCCTTCACCACCACTGCTACCACCAGCGCTCAGATGACGATTTTTGGGATTGAAGAGGTATCCGACAATGTTGTTGTGAGTCTCTGGTGACATCAACGACGGTGGCACGGTAGTCTTGCAGTAGAAAACGGCTCCAAGTTGGCGCAAATCTGTGACTAACTGGCTTTCAAAGTGTCGCTCTTTACCAGTGCCTTTTTGGCCCTCAAAAGTACCTATCCATCCAACGTATCCCATCGTGGTTTCAGCGCCTCTGACGTGAAATTGGTCTTTCAGGCTTATTGGTAGTCCATGTAGTGGGCCGATGGGTTTATTGTGTTCATGGTAGTATGCGTCAAGCGTGTCAGCATGTTCTAATGCAACATCGATGAAGATATCAAGCAGGCAATTTGTCTAACAAATTAGCTAAGCCTCTAAGTTTAGGAAGGAAGGAAGAGGAAGTATTAAGATAGCAAATCGATCAACTGACCAGTTGATGAGCGATTGCCGCTCGGTGACAAAAGGCTTCAGTGACGTCTCGAGCCGACCATTTCCCAGTTGTCGTATGTTCCAAGATCCCCACTGCATCGGTTTCGGTGATTTCAACCTCACCTGCGGTTAAGAATTGCTGCATATATTTGCCAGTGACATCACGTTGTTTGTCGGCAGGTGGGATGGCAATATTTAATCGCCAATGTTCTGGGATAGCATTCAAGATTGCCTTCGCCTTACCCTTGGCGATGGTCTCGAAATTTTGCGACATGGTGTATGTTATCCAACTGCTGACTGATGTGGCATAAATGTTAATCTAAAGTGCTATAGAGATTGCCATTTCATCATGAGAAGCGGGGGATCGCAGTTGGTGATTGTGTTGTATTCATACCCCGCAGATGGCCGCGAACTCGAGTAGCACAGCATTCCGTCATTAGTCAGTGCCAAGAGCAAGATAACATGTTTATCTGCATGTCTATCGTAGGAAGACGAGTAGGGAATAGTATGTAGAGGACGAAGGGTAGAGAATGGATTAAGTTTCCTCTTAATTAGATAGTATATGTTTTGCGTTTTTGGTCCCTTCCACGGTATAGATTCAACTTAGAGATGATTACAGTAAACCGCCATGCCAACAACCATCGCTGCAGCTGAAAATCCTCAACAAGCTCAACAAACTTAAGAATCCGCCGATACACAATTTATGTCCAAGAGGCTATTGTCCATGTTGGTGCAGATCCATTCAGGAGTCTTGCCACTTGGATCAGTCACCGAAATGTTGTGTGCGGCAATGTTTATGCATTTCTGTAAAACTCCATGTCAATACAGGCGACACACTTCGTAAATATTTACTTACCTCAGTAGAGGAGCATGTCAGAGTCCCAACCTTGGGGTCATATTTGGTTGAAGTCGTCCCCCACATGTTCTTAAAAACGACATCGCTGATGGTCATGTTGGAGGGATACTTGTCGCAAATAGTTTGGTTGCTTTGTCCATAACACTGGTTGATCTCAATAGCCCAGTCGTTGTTGTCATTGTACAGTGTGTCGTAAGTAACATTCTTGACGTATCCAGCTCCTCCGCCTCCTGATAGACCAGGTTCGAATGGAGTGTCAGTACCAGGCCACACCTTAATCCGGGCACCGTCGCTCGCATTTGACATCGAGATGTTGTAAACGTAAATGTTCTCAACTATATCATACTCCGCCGGATATTGGCCCAGTGAACCGACTGATATTCCATGGGAGCCGTTGCATTGCATACCCTGCACGATGATGTTTGTGCTATTGGGCTTGAAAGATACGCAGTCGTCGCTATTATTGACGTGGGAATCTTGGATGACAACTGAGTCGCTTCTAAACGTGTCCCATCCATCCCCATTCTTGGCAGGGTTTTTGCTCTCACTCTTCACAGCAATGTCGATATTGCTCACCAGGATATCACTACTATTAGCGATGAGATTAAACCACTGAGAATGTCAGTATATGCTTCATAAGTAGGGTCTAGGAATTACTCGCATCAGGTGAATTCCGCATCTTGAGACCCGTGACGGACCCGTGTTTAAGTCCGTCTAGGACGAGCAAAATTGGCCGTAAAAGAGTAGGCTCGGCTGCAAACGCATCGTACCAAGCTTGGCCATTCCCATCGAGTAAGCCTTTTCCTCCACCGTAGATATTGACATCTTTCCCTCCGAAGCGCCAAAAAGCGGACGAATTTTGGAAGTCGTATTTGAATGAGTTCTTCACCCAATAGTCAATGTCATTGGTAAATTTGATGCTGCCGGTAATCGCCACATCTACAGCCTCCAAGAACGTAAGATCAAGTGGAGAGCCAATAGTATACTCCTCATCCAGTATCACGGTTCCACCCTTATTACACTTCTTGAAGGCTTTGAGAATCTCAGGGGCATCGTCATTCTTGCCATGACGGCCAGAGCCACGGCAGCTAGGGACATAACAGGTCTTGTGGCGTTTCGGAGAGTGAGGAAATGGATGTCCTGGCGTCTTGGGTCCCCAATGAAGATTGGGCCTGCCAAGCACGGTCTTGTGGGCGTTGATGGGATCCAAAAAGGACAAAACTGTCACCCCAAATATGAGGGTGCTAAGAATAGTCATTGTGATTCTCTTGCTTCGGAAGAAACGGTCTATGTCTAGGGGAACCAGATTGCGGTGAGCCCAAGATATTACAATTCGTTCACGTTTAATGCATTTGAGAGATGATTTATGTACGATTGCTTCAATTCTTCCGGATATTTGCCTATTTGCTGCTCGAATCGCGAAACAAAAGCGAAGATCATTCATAACATATACATTGTACCGGCGTTTGATATACCCAATATTAGGCGCCACTTACTTCGACCCTCGGACCATGTAAATCAGGAACAGGTATTCGAAGCAGTCAGAATATTCCGCCAATAAGAGTTTGAGAAGTCTTTATGATTCTTCCCCCGCAAAAACATGGGGCGAAAATCTCATCTTCGGATGCGGGGGTGGATGCCCGAACAATGTCAATCTTGGTACTCCTAACGCTTCGTACAGATGTACTCGCGATCTGGATCCCGTACATACATGATATTACGGCTTTGAATGGGGCCGTATTGATGAACTTGAATGGAGCGGCTATCATACTGGCTAATGCATGCGGAAAGACTTATCCGAACGAATGAAGTGGTAGCATGGGAAGGATGTGAACGTGGTTCGGGCTACAAAAAGAATCATGTTGCATCCAACTGCTAGCTTAGTTGGACTATAACCAAAGCAGAAATTGTATTGATCGATGTCCAATACCGACCAGTTCCCGAGGTGCTCCTCATGAGCAAGAGAAGAAGTAACGGCTCGGGGCAATTACGGCCGAGTAGAAGCCGACCAGGAGTGCCCTTTACCTATGCCCTCATTCTAACGCAGAATTATCCCTGTAGTAGTAACTCTGATCCTCTATATCTTAGAATAAAAGCTAGCAACGCATTCATCTGTTGAAACCTCATCGGTGAGATTAAATGTGATCACTGCGTCGGTTTCTCCGCTTCCAAGGCGCCTCAGAATGTTCAATTATTTGCCCGACAGAATCGAACTCCCCCGCATTCTCTGTTCTTATATATCATCCAAAGGCTCTGGTTTGCCCATTAGCATGTATGGCAAATGTGGCTCAGTAGTCGATTCAACTGTCACCAGCACGTTCCGGCATTCTAGTTCAGAAGCGCACGAGATGTGAATGGCATCTCGCCATATCCAATCGCCTTGTATAAGTTTATGTGTCTCTCAATAGAATTATCTCGGCCAAGTGCTCTATATTGCCCCCAAATACTCGCCAACATTTTAGTGTCTCTGAGCTTGCCAAATGTGGCGATACGGCCTGCACATATCTGATTGGAGGTTGCCTACCGTTACGATGATTGGATGTTCTTCACTAGGGTATCAAATTAGATCGATAGACATGTGTTGTACATTATGACTACTGATCAAGCGCGTCCATGTGGCCAACTCGCGGTAGTCTCAGCTACAGTTGCCTACCCAACCTCTTCTTCCAGCCATGTGTAAGTTGGCCAAATTGCCATCTGATCTGTCTTCTCACTTCACGGTATGGATGGAAATTCCAATTTCCGGCGCTAGTATATTCGAAGGATGCATCTTACCCGCCATTGCAAGACTTGGCGGGTGCATGCCACTCTTTAACAGCTGGATGCCGCATAGCTCTTGGAGTCATAGCCTTCACAGCGATATTCACGACGAATTAGCCGAACGGTCCAATGAAACACGCGTATGGAAACGTAAAGAAAGCCTAACCTCTAGGGGAATCGGTTACTGAAGGAAGCAAGTGGCCTGCACCATCGCCATACCATGCATAAAATTGGCCTTGGCACCTTAGAGTAGGAGCTGGGTGTTGGAGCTAACGTGGTGACTTTGCGGAGCTTCTGCGACTCTATTTATTTCTTATTTAAGTGTTGACCGAGGCTTTCTCGAAGAGATATCTTCAATCTTCACTCGTAGTTCATCTTCATGTGCCATTTCATCTACATGACATAGGTTGGGAAACAGCTTTGGAGTATTTCATCATGGCGTCCTCAAAGAGGGTATATAATTGGTAAGACATGATTTTGTTGCTCTACGGATAACAGTGAATCTGATTTGAATCTCTAGGTATATATCAATGGTGGCGGCAATGTGCATGGTTCTCTACGGATATGATGCTTCAGTGTACAACTCTGTTCAAGGCTCACAAAATTGGCTGGCATATTTTGATCTTGATACTGTGGGTGATGAGGAGGTCACAGACTGGTCCGGATCCGACACTGACATATCGCACAGGAACGGGACACATACATGATTGGACTGATAAACACATCGTACACTATTGGTGCAATCGTTGCAGGCTTCTTTTTCGGCGGCCCTCTTGTGAGCACTTTCTTGTGCCATCTCATCAAATTATACATAAACTGACAAGGTGTACAGGCCGACTTTTTAGGACGACGATGGGGTATGTGGACTGGATGCCTTCTTACTGTCATCGCCACTTTCATGCAAACTTTTGCTCCCCGACATAACTTGGGCTGCTTCATTGCTGGACGTGTTCTTGTCGGCCTTGGGCAAGGCATTGCTTTGACGGCTGGACCAGTCTATATAGGCGAAATGGCACCACCTCCCATCCGCGGTCTTATTATGGCTTTCTGGCAGCTATTCTATTCTGTCGGATCATTTATTGCCTATTGGATCAACTACGCTTGCTCTCTTCATCGCAGTACATTGGGCGAGTGGGACTGGAAAATGGTGGTTATTTTCCAGATCATGGTTCCAATTATCATCATGATATTGCTACCATTCCAGCCCGAATCCCCACGTTGGCACATAAAGAAGAATGGCAATATCGAAGCTGCCAAATCTGCGCTTCGTAAGATTCGTGAGACGGAACAGGAAGTTGAGGATGAGGTTTTGGCTATCCGTGAAGCGCTTGAATACGAAAAAGAAGCCATCAGCAATAATTACACTGCGTTGTTCAAGGATCCCTCCATTCGCAAACGACTTTATCTTGCCTTTATAATTAATGTTGGACAGCAGCTCAGTGGCCAAGGCACACTCAACACCTATTCCACAGCCATTTACAAGAAAGTGTGGACATCGACCCAGACTATCAACCTTATTAACGCTCTAAATGCAACATTTGGCATCCTGTGAGAATTCTCACTATCCAATATTGGTCTGTTGTATCCGAGATCTAATAATGGTCAGGTTCACTCTTAACGCAACATGGACAGCCGACCGTTTTGGTCGCCGATGGCTGTTCATAGTCGGAGGTATTGGTATGGGTATTTGCATGCGTGAGTCAGTCGTCTAAAGTTGTGGTTTACTCGATGAGATTAACTGCTGATAGTGTTGGTTCCTGTAATCGGTCAAACTACTCCCGACATTAACGGCACCAAATCGAAGCCGGTCGGAATTTCTATCGTGTTCCTTCTATTTCTCTTCATTTTCTTTTATAAGCCCTCTTGGGGCGCAACGACTTGGATTTGGACTTCTGAGATCTTCAGGTAACCAAGCTACACCATCCAGCAACCGATCCCGTTGTTCTAACAATTTTATGCTAGTATGAATGTTCGTGCTCAGGCCATCGGCATGTGTAGCCAGATGCAAAACGTCGCCAATACGATCTTCCAACAATTCTTTCCGACATTTTTGAAGAATGAAGGTCTCAAATGCCTATATTTCTTCATGGCGACGAATTTCCTCCTCGTCGTATTCGTCTATTTCTTCATTCCCGAGACGAAGCAAATTCCACTGGAAGAAATTGACGTCCTTTTCGGCGGTGCTAACCACGTCGATAAGGGTGCTCAAATACTTGGTGGTCCTGATATTCCCACTAAAGAAGTTCACGTAGTTGATCAGTGCGAGGATAACAAGATATCGGCGGTATAGGGGAACATTCTGACTATAATGACAAATAGCCCTACCAGTAAATTTGCTAAGGTCCACGGTAGGAAATTGAAGTAAATGGTCATATTGAGATGATTCGTTAATTAGATATGAAAGATGCAATTTGATGTGTGCCCATTTAGTCTCCTTCCCAGATTGTCATTCTAAAATCCACCAATTCTATTTTCCCTAGTGTCCTTCCAGTATCCCTCCAGTCCAGCAATAGGACTTGTTTCATAACCTTCTATCTCGTTTCAGATTCGTTTTCTTCGCTCGTCTCTCTTGAAGACTTTACCGACATTTCGTTGAGTCGTCGTGCAAGATTCTCCAATTTTGCCGCCTCTGGGTCTCTCTCTCGGTCAGCAATAGGTATTGGCCATTCGGATTGGACATGTGATATAATCAGAGGATCATCATCTTCTGTAATGTTCCAATGGATATATCCTTGCAAGAACCTCAAATCCTGAGGCAATAAACGATTACGTAGCAGCCGATATACGGCAGAGGCTACGTGCACATGCTGTCCTTGATCATAAAGACCCTTGATGCAAAGAATTAATGTTGACATCAAGTGCTTGAAACGCTCATGATCAATTTCAGAAGACCTTAGTCTTTCTAGCGCGGCAAAACCTACGTTTGAGAAGAAAAACGTAAGATAAGTGTTGCAAGACTCGTAACTGTGCCGTAGATAGTAGATGCGGACTATGGTTTCTAGCCGAATCATAGCTGCCGAAATAGCCTCTTGTTCATTTTCATTTGCGTTAGGAATAGGCATGTATGCGGAAGGTATGTCATTAGTGACAGACGTCTGCAATAGAGTCGAAATGGTGGCGTGGTATTCCATACTTTGGTGGAGTGTCAGCAAGCCAATGCCAAGGTAGTACGCTAGAATTGAGGGATACTCACTGCAATCTTAATTGTGGTGGAAAGACAATATTACTGGGATGTAATGGTACCGAGAGACCGGTTAGCCACGATTGTAGTTGGGCTCGAAGATGCGACTTCACATTGGCTGGTAGGGTCCTCCCGACGTTCTCTGGCTTGAATAACGAAGTTGCAATGGTGTTGAGAATAACTTTGAACTTTGCGTCTGCATTGAAGAAATGTGGGAAATAGAGCGAGGTGAAGGTGTTATTTGCAGGATATTTAAGAATGAAGTCGCCATACCACGATGGCTCCGAATATGGGTCGGGAAGAGGGAATACAGGCGGGTTTGTAATAATGGGACATTTGAAGTAGTAATAACCCATTATGCTGTTGTTCAAGTCAGTCATTGATAAGCCATGGAAGACGCCATTGACTTACGTCTGATACTTATAAAGGCACCAAGCAGTGAAGTTTCTTGCATGTCTTAGAGTATTGTCCTCAATGTGGCTATTATCGCCAAATATCTGCAGGTCTTCTGCTATGGCGATTGCTCTGTCTAGGTATGTCAGCCCCAGCTTGTCTATACCATTGTTTACGTATATGCCATTAACAATCATGGCGGCTTGTAGAGTTGGAAGATCCGTCCTTTCTGACTGTAGCTCCCAGAGTCGTCTAAATTCTGCAAGGAAGCGATAACCGATATTCTCAGGATTCCAGAATTGTTCGCGATGTTGTACCCCATTGTAGCAATGCTATAACGATTAGCTTGCTTCCAAAGTTGCTTGAATACTTCAAAGGGGGGAACCACCGATGCTTCGGCCAAGACGGCGTTTACGAGAAGCGAAGAGCAGAATCGCTTATCGCCGTCTGTAAGGGCTTGGATGAAAATATCTTTCTGAAATGACGTGTATGAAGAATATTCATGAAGAAAATAAGCGTGTAGCAAGGTTCTCATGAGCTCATTATCGGCGGTAACGGCCGTCCATCGTGATATGTCGACAGTAGAGAGTCGCGTGTTTACAATCTCAGCACTGTGATAAGGTTGGGTGTAGATGAACTGCGGTGATCCTGTTCTGCTAATTGGATTCAGGGGTATATTCAGCTGTTGCTGATTTTCGTCCTGAAAGTTTGCTTCGAAGATTAAGGACCTGAGATACAGATTATCCCCAGTCAAGAGGACCGTTGGCATTGTAGTGACGAATGGGAACTCGTATCGTCGTTGTGTTTCGGGAGCCAGAGACAGCTGAAGAAGGAGGTTCCCTTCCCTAATCTGCCGCATTACTGTTTTGATGTCCGCACCTCCTCGGATCATCTGAAAGATTGCCTGAGAGTCAGTGTCTGGCAAACCCTGAAGGGAGTCGTAGAATTCTTCATAATCGTTCGTCTTTTCTTTGACTTCTCGGAATTTCCGTTTCAGTACTGCTGAGTTCGTTTCGGTCGCGTTGGCTGATGTGTAGTGGCAGTCTATCCCTTTCTGCACACACGACAGACATTTCGGCCGACTTCCACTACACTGAAATGTACAGACGCTTAGCTTTCAAGTCTTTGATTTTGATTACCTGCAGCAACTAGACATACTCGTGTTTTCCTCTTCCGGCAAGCTTCACAGGCGACACTCACGCCGATCCGTCGAGATGGTTGACGGTCTCGGCGTTGGGCAGCAGCAGGAGCTGAAGCGGATTCGGAGATAGGGCCTGGAGCAATCCGACGAGGACCCGATGCTGTCGCGCCAGACGTGCTCTGAGACATTGCGAGGTCGGGAAATGTATGAAGCTCCCTAATCGCGGACGAGGTGGTGAAGCCTAATCAGCACAGAGAGGGACTCCTGCCATTGTGAGCAACATTGTTTGACCAGGGTCTCAGCCATCGAGGCCGAGATGGCATGGTCTTTCGACACGTGCGGCTGTCCAATCAGAGGGAGTGGAGGCAGCTCCGGAAGACCACCAGCAGGAGAGGATGTACGTCTGGTACTTACTGTAGAGTGGTACAGGCACCGTTCTGATTCGTACATACGCAGGACGCCCCGCCGCGAATCTCGCATTTAAGTGGTAGCCGTGGAATCCATCACATCGTTATCTTGAATGGGCATTTGATTTACGATAGTTCTGTGTCCAGAATTGTGCGATTGGCCAAATTGCGAGTGTGAAGGGATGGGAAATTAGCTTTGGAATTTCAAGACCATAATAATGCTAATTGTTAGTACGCGTTTATTAGCCTTCACTTGACTTAACCTGCAATAAATGGCTTGACAGCTGGTCATGTTAGTAGACAGCCCGATCGCAAATCAATCTAACGAATGCGATTTTCACTTTTGCATTTTGCTACTAACAATGGGATAGACCCCCACAACGGCCCGAGGCACTTGTATTACTATATACAGATGAAAGTAACGTAAGAGTAGCCCGAATCGCAGTGCTCCGTACAGAAGGAGGCTATGGAGCAAATGCATCACCAGTGGCTGTAAAGCCCCAAGGTTTTTTCTTCGTAAATATCAGAAGACTGGCAAATGAAAATTGCCATAATGCCACTTCTGTATATGACGTCTACGAATACATCGAACGCAAATGACCATGGCCTCTGCGCAGAGCAGCGTCAACGGGGATATTCGCAACAGGTTGACCAAGTTCAAAACTCGCAGGTCGCTCGCAGTGTTGCACTAGACCGACTGTCCGTTCTCACCAGCGCCGCTGAAATCCTTCTCCATCTCGATAAAGCAGATGTCATCGGGTAGCGCCACGCTGAGAAACCTCTCTCGTGGAAATGGCGACGTTTCTCCCGTCTTCTGGTATCCTTGACGCATATACCACTCAATCAGAGTCTTGCGCGTCGAAAGGGCGTTGAGTGAGAATTTTTCCACATTCCAAGTTTGTCGGCTATACGCTTCGGCATAAGCAAGGACCGAACGTCCAACGCCGCCTTTCTGATAACGTTCGTTGACTGCAATCATGGAAATGCGACCACAGTTAATGCCGCGCTTAGCGACCTCGATGGAAGCGACGAGGTTATCGGTGTCGTCCAAGGCCATGAGAACCGCATTGTCTGGGTTGACAATCCTGGGCATTACTTCCTCAACGCTGATTCGAAAGGTTGACGCGAGTTCCGCATTCCCAGTCCAATCCGGCCTGCTATCTATCGCGCGAAACGCGGATTCAACAAGTTGCTGAATTTGCCCCGCGTCTTCAACAGTTGCTTGGCGGAATCGAAGGTTGACGGTGGCCATTTTGTCGATATAGTTGATCTGAATTCGCGTGTTGTGCTGTAGTCTTGGTGAAACGATGGTGGTGATTTAATCCTATTCTTCTGATCAGCCTTTGTGATGTTTATATATTCTTCTCCTCTCCTTTAACTTACGACGCATCGCGTGTTCTTGACATTGGGCTTCATTATTTTTAGAGCCTTTCCTGAACCAAGGGCGCTAATGACGCTGTGGGATTTGTTTCCATGATTTCTAGGGCTGTAAATTGCGCTCTTATAGAGCCATTCTCCCATAACGCGTCCTCTGCGCAACAGGAGCTATGTCAAGATGCGATGCAAAAGGCGCGCAAATAGCATTAAATGAGCGCACCCATGACTAAAAACAGCGCCCTTTGGCATTTCAAAAACAAGATTTCTTGACAATTATTCTTGCTTGGCATTTTTGCGCGAAATATCGTATTTAAATCCATCGTGCGTATTGAATGAATATGAGAGATTTCTGAACATCTACGCTCTGCATTGGGCTCACCGACTCGGTCCGCGCGAATTACTCATTACGGTCAATCGCATCCAGTTCATATAGTTCTCTTACGAGCACGAATTTGCTTCCCCAGGAATTTCTCTTCTCGGCGCATGGCTTCCGGCTGAATTCTCTCGGCTGCTCGCTTGCGCCGCTAGAACCTCCATTCACCCCCATTGGCTGGCAATTTGACGCGACGCTGCCATCACGGGAGGCGCTTTAACTCCCCGAGACTCTGTAGGGTGGGATGGCGATTCGAGCGGCGCAGCAATGTTAAATAGTTGTAGCAGCTATTGAGTCGCACTGTTTTTCTTTTCTTTTATTAGTTGCTATAGTTTTCATTTCAATCTCCTCCTGATAAGAATTTTTTGATTGAATTATTGTGACTTTTTTTATAATCATGTTTGGCAAGATCGCTCTCGAAGAGTGCTGGACGATCCAGGAAGAATTGGCCAACAATGATCCTGGTAAATTCGTTGCAGCCGGCACAGGCTCTCGTTTGACAAACGAGCTGCTTGACATTCATGGCACGCGATTGAAGCAGATGGACGAGAATAATGTTGATTTCATGGTTCTCTCATTCAACTCTCCAGGATGTCAAGGCATCTCTGACAAGTCTCAAGCCGAGGCCCAAGCCACTTTGGCAAACGATCGCATGGAAGCTGAGGTGATGAAAGCACCAAATCGGTTCGCTGCCTTTGCAGCACTGAGTATGCATGACCCGGCTCAGGCAGCAGCAGAGCTCCGTCGCTGTATGACGGAGAAAAAGGGCTTTGTCGGAGTACTGCTCAACGATTATCAAAGTTGTGGAGAGGATGGCAACGGCATGCTGTATTACGACCAGCCAGAGTACGATGTATTCTGGCAGGCGGCTAATGACCTTGAAGCTCCTGTGTATATGCATCCACGCCCCTCAAATAAGCTGATTCACAAGTTGATGTGGGACGGCCGTCCTTGGCTCGACTTCTCTGCCTTGGGATACGCGGATCGTCTCAATATGCATATTCTGGGTATTGTCACAAACGGTGTATTGGACCGATTTCCAAAGGTCAAGCTGATTTTTGGACATATGGGCGAGCATATGTGAGTTTCATGGTCATGCTCAATCCTAGATCTCTACGCTGATGCTGACCTCACCCAAGCCCGTATGACATCTATCGCATCGATCATAAGCTTGATCGCAGCCGGTTCCCCAATATGCCCATGCGCAAGGATAAACTCGTTCGTGATTATTTTGGCGAACAGCTCTTCATTACAACTTCTGGCCATTTCTCCACACCTGCGTTAATGTGCGCTATGGGTGAAGTTGGCGTACAATCTATCATGTTTTCTATAGATTATCCATTCGAAAGCATCCCAAATGCTTGCGGTATGTTCACCCCTTGCACCAAGGTCCTTGAAATAAGCTCCTCTGATAATCTTCAATACAGCATGGTGGGATGAGCATGTCTCAGCAAGCGTTAATCAGCACGACTACACCAACATGGGTCGCAACAATGTGCTGAAAATTATCCCACGGTTGACAGAAGAGCCGCACAATTTGAAAGCCATGACTCCGAAGGAATGTAGAGTAGGAAGGCTGGCTGCGGATGAGGGTGAAGTATGCTATGGCTTATACAATAAATCTTGGAACAAGCGGGAGATTAAGGTTGTGCCTTCTTAAGCAATGTTTATAGGATAAAGTAGCAAAACTTTTGCACTCCCAAAGATAATGAAATTGTTATAAGGTTTTCTTCTAGCATGTTATACCTCATATGAACATAGGTGTTCAATGTTCACATCAACGTTTACTATTACCAGATACTGTGTAGAGAGATATTGCGTATAGAATTAATACTAAATTAGATGCAACAACACAGTTCCTTTTGTTGATGGCGAATGAATAAGAATAAAGCAGCCTTGCCAGTTATTACAAGTCTTGGTGAAAAGTTGGCTTGCCAAGGCGCTTCCTCCACTCCGCACCCTTATAATAGAGAGGAATGAGCGGCAAGAAGAAGGCAAAAGTAATCATTGCCAGCGTGATCCAGGCATCCTCAATCCCAATCAAGTTTGCAAAAGGAATGGCATAGAATCCAATGGTGAAACTGTACACTTGCCTCCCGAAATTGATCAACGAGCCGAGTTCGGGGGCTTGCGGTTTGTAGCACTTCATAGCACAAAGGGTTAGCTTGTTATAAACATGACCAAAGGCAGAGGTTGATTTAATTTGACACTCACTTCTGCGGTATAAGTATAAACTCCCGTAGTAATAACCTGCAGACCAAAACTTGCAATGGCAATTCCGAAAGCGACTCCGATCCAATGGGTTTTATTCTGAAGACAGACACCCTCGATAATGATGCCAAGAGGAACCAGGAATGCGGCTGGAATGATGCCCAGCAGTCGATCTTCAGGGCTGCGCTCGCCGCCACGCCTCAGTGCGCGCCTTTCACTGATCCAATCTGATACGCCTCCAGCAAACAATTCGCCGATAAGACTGCCAACCGTAATTGGAATACCCAACAAAAGACCAGTTTGTTGCGGTTTGAAGTGGTAAATCTTGCCAAAGAGATTTGCACTGGTTATGATGAACAGAATGCTACCATAGGCGAAGCATAGCGAGTAGCACCAAGTCGGTATTGTGACGCTTGGATACATCATCATCTGGAATGGCCGGAAAAAGTCTATAGCCCGCACCTTGCGCGTGGGATGTGCCCGCCTCTTCATAAGCATATTCGACCTCCATGATTGAGACGGGCGCGCCAGAGCCGCAGGAGTGCGAGAGTACAGCGTTTCGGGAACGGTAAAGATGAAGATGACGAGGACGCCTCCTGTGATAATGGCTGGGACATAGAAGCACCAGTGCCAGCTCAGGTTCTTCTCGATATAACCACCGATGAGAGGCGCGATGTGCCCACCGGTCAGGAAACTGATAGTATAGACACCCATATAGAGGCCTCTCTCATGGGCAAAATACATGTCGCAAACAGTGGCACTTCCCAAACCCAGTGGCACACAACCAAAGAATCCGTTGAGGCATCGAAGAGCTATAAGAGTCCCGTAGTTTTTGGCCGCTCCAGACGATCCGCACATGGCAACAGCGACGGCGACAGTGCCGATATACACAGGCCGGCGGCCATAGACGTTGGCGATTGGGTTCCAAAAGACTGAGGAGAAACCGCCGAGCAAGATGAATGTGCTCGTCACATAGGCAGTTGTAACCAGGTCCTTGTGGAGAAATTCCGATAGAGGAACAAATGCTGGTGTCTGAAGTAGACCAACATCTCGTTAGTAAAGCTCACGAGCAGATTTTCGAATTGAAGGTGTGGAAACACGCACAATTAAAGAGGCACTGAACAAGGCAAGAAACGAAAAAAGGGAGACCTCGGCCAGAACCATTAGCTTCAACCAACGATTCCAATTGAGCGGGTCTTTCGGATCGTCCGTAGGCTGAGGAGATAAAGGCAGACCGCGAGGGTCCAGCTTCAATGGCCCAGGAGCTTCTTCCTCATGTTTAGCAGTGCCGCTATTCTGGGAATGATTTTCGGCAGCGGATGCCTCCGCCTTGTCCGACATTGTGATCCGGGTAAGAAATCACAGAGTGGAAATCGAAGTTGTCTTTAAGTGGGTTGAAAAAAATGAAGAGTGGTAAAAAATCCGATTATGCATCATCAAGAACTAAGTCTGGCCATTCTCTTCTTGAAATCTGTCTTTATGCAACGTTGCTGCGTGTGGTATTTATCATCTGCAGCGCGCTTGGTCTTGTGATGAAACGGTATGTTGGTCGTGATGGCGGACGGCTTTTCGGGGGGAGTTTAGATGTATCCCCCACACTCTTAGACGCCACCAATCTACGGCAGATAATACCTGAACGAGAGGCTATGCAGCAGTAGTTTGTCAACTAGCGGATAGCGAACTGTGGGGTAGGATGTCACTAAAACAGCGGTAGAGAGAGCTCGGTCTGGGGTTTACCAGCCGGGGCAGTTGACGCGGAGATGCTTCACGTAGCTGATATAGATGGATGCTATTCTGTGTATGGAGGTATGCTGTTCTACAGCCATTAGGAACACATTAGGCTGCAATTACCAGGTATATGCACATCACGTCGTATAGCCTGAACGAATTTACAGAGACTAACCAGTACACCTCTCATGTAATACCGGACCGAAGAAATACAAGGCCGCTGTGCCAGTGTGAAGCTCTAATTCCCATCATCCATCTCAGTGAAAATAGTCATCCGGGGATTCCGCTAAGAGCCGTTGGAGACTGCATCAGCGACTCAGCACCGGGATTCTCCACACCCCACGACCACGTGGCCGAACCTAGAGATGAGTGAAGCTCTAGTTGAGAGCCTAAATCCATTGTAAGATCCTGTGTGGTATCCCAGAGAGACCACAGGTCGACACCGCCATCTTCCATCGCCTCATCTGCTGTCATCGTTGTGCAGTTACTGTAGATTGTGGTCTCTGCTGCCCCCCGATTGCTTCCTGTCATGACAGTTGGAGGCGTGCTATATCGTTCAAGAGACCTCCGCCTGTCTTCTGGCATAGTTCTATCTAGTACTCCAAGTAACTGCTGCAGAAATGCATAAGCTCTCTGTGCACAGAGATGGTTGACAGACATTTGCCGAATCATATTAACCGCTTGATCTAGGTGCATCAAAGCACTCCGGTCGTCTTGAAAATCCGGGTCGACGACATGAGATACAATGATGAGAATGGAAGTGAATACTAAATAAGTCTGTAAGCTAGGGTCATTTCTCAGAGGCAATTCGAATCAACCTACGATAATACAAGTTGAACCAACTTGGTCCCATTGCACTCTTGGTCTGTTCATGTCGTTCGGCCACCAGACGAATCGTTTCCTCAGCTGTACTCACACATATCTGCCGACTCCGTTGCAGCATGCTGGTTCGTAGTCGGCCGCCTTCCCATCCTTTGGTAGATGGTATTGAGGAACTGGATACTGAGGACAATGCACTAAGACCTGACACCAACGACTGTCTATGAATCAATATGCACACCATGTTGGCACGGAGAGCAAGAATTAACGCTGCCTCATCTCCTCTTAAAGAAGCTTCCCGAATCCGGAGCCTAACAGGCACTTCAGCTTGCCAAGTCTCAAATTCTTCGTCCAATCTGACCAAGTCTGCTAATGCTGGTTGGTCACCTAGCATTGTTATAGCTTCCAAAAGGCGGTATAGTTTGGAGACTTGTAAAAAGAATGACATGCTTGAAGTGGTGTGAACAGAGGGAAATAATAGTCTGTTTGGCCGAATGCAGTCGTCATCTAAATCCTCTGGTGGAGGGGTTGTGAATGTGGCTGTGGAGGTAGCAGCAGGACGGCCGTATATCATGCTCAGTAATTTATCCAAGCCGAAGCACGCGTACCATACACGTTTACGAACTTCTTGATCTATGCAATCAAATTGGTCGGGGTCGGGTGGCCGGTGTAGCTCTAGATCATAGGCTATACGGATTGCAAGTCCCAAGACCGTCCAGCATTCGTCACTGTAGCTTGAGCTCTGTAGGTACCGGGCACCGAGGAGCAGAGCCTGGACCTTTTCGATCTTCCAGTCTGATAAGAGATTGGGCTGCATCAGCTGCATTGCTGTATTGTAGTACTTGCGGGAGGTGATATCGGAATCTCCATGATTCTGTCGACTATGAGCCTCGGCAAGCGCACAGATCATGTTGAGGATGGCTAGAATATAAACATGATCGCTGTTTCCAGAAGAAACACGATTACTGAGGACTTGCTCAAATTGGGCCATAATTGAGGGAACATGGAATATCGGGGTGAGCTCATGATGGAAGTCGAAGTATATCTGGAGCAGTTCTCGAACATTGGCAGGCGGAGAGAAGAGATTATCTGAGCCTCTCACATCGACGGAGCCATCTCGGGGAGAGGAAAAGGACTGGGCGTCGAGCTTAACAGATGGATTGTTCATAGCATTCAGTATCAGCTGGGTAAAAGATTCGCCAGCTTTGCCACTGAGGAATATATCCGGAGTCGTTGGAAGAATGTTTTGATGCTGAGGCTGCTGCTGCTGAGAGTGACTGGCTGACCACCCGGTTGGCCGAACAGGTCGCTGGATTGGCGGCATTTTTGTCGCCTCATACTGGCTGGTCGAAGGTACAGGGGATATAGTCTGAACAGTAGGTGCTGGCTGTTGTTGCATTTGCTGATTGTGGTGATACTTTTTTGCATCTCGTTGAATATCTTCAAAGTTGCGTACACGCCGTTCCAGGGATCGGATATACCTGGAGTCAAGTCAGTCTTTTTCTGAACTGGGAGGACAAACAGTAAATGAGTTCAAATCGTACACTTGCGCCGATTTGGTCATGCCTCGGAGCATCTCGTCAGATGCCTGCGCTGGGACAATGTGATCGCATTTTGTCTTCCGCTGCCGGCAGCTACGGCAGGCCACCGTCGCTCGTCGACGCTTCCTGGGCCCATCCTTGCGGTCGGACGCGGCGTCGACTTGTGTTGTCGATTGTGTAGTAGAAGGACTTTCCATTGTATCGTGTTGATATGTGAATGAAGGCAGACGCAAGCTTGCGACGAATTCTCGCGCGCTCACAGTGAAAGCGGTGCTCAGAATGTTGAAACCGTCGCGAACCTCGGCGCTCAAGTTGCCAGTAGCACCTGTGAACACAGCTTATGGTGCTGGGTTGTAGTGAGCTAGTGCTGTAAAACGATATCGGTGACAGAATAGGGATCGAATTTTGGGCAGTCCGAGACAGCGAGGGACCTAAGCACAACGCTTCGTCTACAGTGACGGTGCTTACTCCAAATTGCCACCCCCAGAGTAGCCACCCCCAGCTGGATGGAATATTCATCTGGGGTGCATATCCGGGGCATTGAGAGGAGGTAATACGCCAGGAGACGCCATTACTAGTGCCAGGTCTAGAGTCTCCCAGTCGGCTCAAGTCGGCGCCAATCTGTCCGTTCCTCAACGGAATGGTAGATAGCGGAGCTGCTGAGCTGTCATACAGCAATTCAGATTGCTCAGCTAGCTTAAAGCCTAATCCAACTAGCTGAAAAGCTATTCAGATCTATCCATGGCGGTATAATCAGCAGCAGGCGCCACAGCGGGGAGATTACGAGGACGGCATACCAGCAACGTTCATGCTGCAAGGTCCATTCCACACAGGGAGTTTCACGAGTCTTAACGATCCTGGTTTATTTGCTATTGAGATCAGATACGAACGATATACATCAGATTCAATTCTGTACACGATACGACTATAACCTAGAATTTACTTTAGCTACATATTACACACCGACCCGTCTTTATGTATCTACCCAGAGAAAACACTATTCTTGTCCAACTAACACAGCACGCTCCGTTAGAGAGTTTATCATCTTGGTGTCTCTATAGCTTTCCCTGTTGTCTTCATCCTCTAGAAGCTGCTTCTTCGCTGCATATTCAGCTTCAATGTCTCCGGTCCATATCCACTGCATACGATCCTTCAAGCTGTCGCGCACAAGTGGTAGACATTCTTCGTAGGCTTTTCCCTTCATTTCTGGTGTCTGCATTTCATAGACTTCTCCAGCTTGGCGGGCAGTTGCCTGAGCCTTCTGGGCGCGAGGAAGGCGGACGTCTTGGTAAAGCTGCATCCATTTTTGAAGCGCATGAATGTCTCTATTAGGAGACGCGGCAAGGTAGTCCGCAATGGATCTCCCCAGGATGTATCCATCCTCGATGGCTTGACCGGCTCCGGCTCCTATAGTATGTTAGTTGAAAGATGCATTATTTAGGAAACCATGAGCAGAGCTTTTTGTTCTCACCTTGATGTGGAAGCATCTAAAGTTATTGAAAGATCAGAAGATGCACAATTAAACCGTTACATGGATGCTGTGGACTTACTGCGTGCGCTGCGTCTCCCATCAACACTATTTTGCCGTCTCCGTATACCCACTGGTCCAAAAGCTCGCGGTCGTTCAAAATCCACTTCGAAGGGTTCTCGTTCATAAACGATATAGTCTTGCGAACAGTGGTATCGAAAGACTCAAACTCTCTCTGAACTTCACTCCTGTGACCTGTAGCGGTCCAGCTCTCCTTGGTGCGGTCATCATCAGAGTAGACGAAAGCCACAATGTTCAACAATGTATTTTTGCTGATAGGAAAGGCCAGAAAGTGCTTGTCTGGACCCAACCAGCTCACAGAGTACGAATTGAATGGCCACCACGATTCGAGATCCTTGATTGGAACTAGGCCACGATAGCACATACGGCCGCTGTATTTCGGGTTGTCAGAGCGAAACTGAGAGCGAATATTGGAATGGATTCCATCACATCCAACAACCAAATCCGCCGTCGTGGTCGTCCCATCGGCAAAACATAGCTCGACAAAGTTTCCTTGGTCCTGAAAGTTGTTAGACTGTTGTATTCTCGTGTTCAATGGAGTTTTGTGGCATCTACCTTGAGCTCGATGCACTTCTTGTTGATGTGAAGAGTAGCCGCGTTCCGTTGCTTCACATGGTCGAATAAAAGAGACAAGAACTCAGCTCGATGGACAGGGCTTTGCCTAATCTCTTGTCGGTCGTCAACTGGAACAGTAACAATCTCGCTGCCAGTGTCGTATCGCCTGAACGAGATCCAGATGCCATTTCGGTGGCCAGAGATTTTATTGAGGTCTTCCCCAACACCGATGCGGTGAAGAAGCTTGGCTGCATTTACCCCAATGCCCAAACCAGCCCCAATTTCCTTGTACTCTGGTGCTTGTTCGTATACATCAATGATGACACTTCCATCCTTGGGACAGTGGTGGTGAATGGACAGAGCAGCGCAAAGGCCGCCAATGCCGCCGCCAACAATGGCGATATGGAACGGGAGCTTTTGGCTTGGCATGTTTGGACGAATTATGGTTACTCTACAATAGCAATAGCAATATTGAAGCGTTTTCGTTCCTTTGGTATCGGCATTATTTATTTCTTGGCGTCCTCGTAATTCAGCAATTTACAAGGAGCCTTGTGGTAAACTATCGTCTCCTACCCGCCCTCCTCCCCCGGGCCGGGGCCAACCGGCTGAGTTGTTTAACTCCCCGAGTGTGCTTCTCCCCGCAATCTCGTGCGGGGAAGATGCATCTGTTTTGCTTCCCGGAAGTCGCCCGGCCTGTCGCCTGGCGTGGGGCTAAAGAGATATAGCGCATATTGTACAGAGTAAGATTTGGAGGACTGCTCAAGCCTCTTGGGAGAATATCGACCATGTCACCTAATGCGGGCTCAGACCGCTTGCCTATGATGTTGGTGACTATGTCTTAAAGTCACACCTATTCAAGCTTGAAAGGGTCGATTGAAAATGACTCCCGCTTGTTTGCTAGCCAATTTCGCAGCGTGTCAAAATTGCGACAAGTATGGACCTGGATTGAGTCGCTATAATAGTACGAAGTCTTCTTGTCTGGCCGGTATGGAATCGGGGTGAGGTCGCCATGGCATTGCACGGATTCTCGAAGGACATCGAGGCAGTGGTCTAAAAAATTAGCAATGCACGAAGATTCTTTGCAAGTTCAGAGTCGTACCAGTGTGGACGCGAAGAGGAGGGAGCCCTTTCGGATAGTAGAAGTCTGCATCGATGACTTTTCTAAGGTGGTTTATACAATGTAGCAGATGAAAGGTATCGAGTCTATAAAAATTAATCACCGTCGAGTCAATGAATTGCTGAATACTTACTGCACAAAATCGAGATAGTCTTCAGCTTTCTCGCCGAAAGCCTTTTGCTTTTCCTCGGCTGTGAGGTTAAACCACCTTTCTTTAAAATGTTACCTCATTTGAACACAATTAGGGGCAATAGAGGCTATGTCAACTTACTTTCTAATATCTCATTCCACGCCTCGTCTATTTCGTGATATGAGGTTCCTACATAAGGGCGACTGGCAGCGCCACCCGTGATTTTAAATGTGCCTTCATCTAATACTATCCCTCCAAATTGTACTTGGTGATATTGTATGTCTGGAATCGCCGGCTCTACTACATGTAAGGGACTCTATTTTAGAACACGAGTGGAATGGAGGAGACATACCGAAATCTGTTTTGGATGAAACAGACTGTACGTCGGTATTACCCACACAGGAGGACTTCTGCTGCAACAAGAAGAGTAGGAATAGACAAATGCTCAGCAAAATTGCAGAGCAGATAGGCCAAAATCTCGAACTTGGTGCCTTGTACGAGCTAGAGTCTTCGCTTCCATCATCATCTTGGAGTGGCTTGTACAACCTTCTAGACCATGTGAACATGTTTAAAGGAACGAAGATGATACCCCATTTGTGGACGTATGGTGAGTACGATGTGTAGGAGATATTATGTTTGCAGGAGAGCTTAGGGAGCCAGGGTTGTAGGTGTATTTAATGAGGGTGATAGCGATAAAATGCCGACGGACCGAGTTACTTCATCATGTATTACAAGGTTGGCCCACCATTAGCAAATATGGCGGAGGCTAATGCAAGGATATCAACAGATTATCGAAGCCGAAGGGATTATAATTTATTTCAACCAGGGCGAATGAAGACCTCAAGTGCCTTTGTCAAGCATGGCAGTGAATCCTGCTTCATGTCCTTGAACGAATTAGGAAGCTGCGTAGCAACTACATCGTCAGCTTACTCGACATTTCCATATCAGGATCTCGTATCCCTGGAAATCAATCTCTTATTCATGGAAAAACGAAAAAGTGAAGTACTCAGGTATGTACCCCGCATCAAACAGTAGATCAATCTTATTTTAGGCTGTAAATGTGTTCTGCTTTGGGTGTGTACAATGTCTTATTAGTAAAAACCCTGGTGAATTATTGATGTCTATAATCTTGATCTTCGATGTGCTTCTCATCTGACTAGTAACAATCGAGCAAGATATGCGAGGTACTAACTCACATAAATGCTAGACTGTCTCAGGAATTGTAAAATAATCTTTGACTTGATTGGTGGGATATTTTTATGTGAACAGTGAGAATCATGAATGTGCACTCCAACAGTAAACTTCATGTTGATAGCAATGGCTATTGCTTACCGGTAAATATCTCATGAAGATAACCAATTCCCGAACTCCGTGGATTGATTAGTTTCATGGAACATGAGGATATAAATATGAGGACATGTCTCCTTTCTGAGCCAACAGAAGAAATCACGCAACCACAGACAAACAGTTTCTTCTACCACTTGCCTCCTAGAGCATTGCAATAATACAAGCAACCAACCAACAATTTACTTCGACCACTCTCAAAATGAAGAACCTTTTCACCCTTGCCGTTACCCTTGCTTTGGCGATGACTGCTGCGGCTGCTCCTTCTGACATTTTCGAGCGTGATGGCATGGTCTTCGACAAACGCCAATGTGGTTGTGTTGCCGGTCAGTCGTGCTGCGTTTCTGGAGACGCAACACTTTGCTTCCCTGGCTGCTAAGGTATGCTCATTAAGATTGAATGCCAAGTCAACTTGAACCTAACATCATGTTAGTAAATAATGTAACGCATTTGGTGCAATTATAAAGCAAACGAGGTCGCGCGGTGGAAGGCTCGAAGATGTTCTGCAGTTACCATGCCGATTTCAGAATAATAACATCTCCTAATGGGGATAATATAATTCTATTGCCTCATGTGTGAAAATGACCTACCCAGAAATATCCACAGTGTCTCTCAATTATGACTCCATTTGTATAGATCTTATTTACCCCAGTAAAATATTATTACACCGAATGGTGTTTAATTGAGCCCAAGTTCAATTAGAGTTGGAAATACAGTGTAGATTCTAATTCGATACTGTATTATTATAGGAATTGCGATCCATTATAGGCTTCATAGTCATAGCTTGGAATTCATAGCTTGGAATAACGTTTCCCCGTAACGGCTGTGTCATACAAGCACTTCTGTTTGCATAGGTCCTTCACTTCCCAAGACTTTTTCACCCTTTGCGTATTTCGCTGAATGCCCAAGGGCGCTCTTTGCAACTATTTTATGATCTGTCCAAGATAAAAACACCCATTGAGCCTGGGTTGACTGTTATGGAGCGCTATGCGAAGCCTAGGGTTTCCGTAGCTTGTCTACCCTGTCGCAACCAACATCTGAAATGCGACGCGAGTCATCCAACCTGTGCACGCTGTCGGTCACTGGGTAGATCATGTTCATACCCAGAATCCCGCCGGAGTGCCAGGTATCGGAACCCGGCTTCATGGAAAAGCAGACTACATCGCATCGATCCAAGTTCTTCGACTCTTCCCAGCCCGTCGGTATCAATGTCTCAAGAAGATGACCTATCAGCCAATCCTGAACTATGCATCTCCCCTTCTATGCTTTCCGTCACCGCACCTGTTACCGAACCTGCTAGCGGATCTACTATTCTTTCTGTGGATAGTCATCTTTTAGATCTTTATTATAAGTATTTCCATCCAAGTCATCCGTTTCTGTTGCCGCGCAGGAGTCTTGATACGAGGCTAAGAGCTGGGCTTCCATCTCCGACCCTTCAACAACTGACGACTACAATGGAATATATTGGGTCGTTCTATCGCCACATTACAATTGGAACCGAATTGTTCCCTGGTAATGACGCTAGCATTGAAACAGATGGATTCGTTGTGCAGAACACTCTCTTACGAGCAATGGCTAAGAGCATGTGTGACGACAAATCCGGTGCGGAAGTATTATTGGCTCGTGCTATTCAACAAGCCAGATTTATTCGTATGCATGAGAAAAGCTTTGCCGACACAGCTGCTGATGGCGATCCCATTCTTGCGGAGAGCTGGAGACGTACTTGGTGGATGCTATATTTGACAGATGCTAATTTTTCTGTCACAAGACGTGATTTTGTACCTATCATCACAACATCAAGCCACGACGTCGACCTTCCGTGCGAAGATGGATCTTATGAACAAATGGTAAAGAATTTTATAGCCTTTTATCCGTGAGATTGTGTGTTAACTCGTGTGATAGGACGTTCCTCTTCAGGCAGCCACGTTACTCGATTACAGCAGTCGCGAATTCGCGTTGGATGATAAACCCTTTTCGTCTTTTGCATATCTTATTGATGCCACAGAAATCTTCATCGCCGCATTGCGTGCTTCTATCCAGTACCAGGACATCATCGAAGAAGAAATTTTGTGCGGCGACTTGGAGGCGAGAATCATCAGTTGGTTCCTAATGCTACCACTAAACAAAAGAGAGCTCACTGTGACGCCGGGCTTGATGGATCAGCTCATGTTTCAATCCCACATGATGATGTATACGTATGTTATGACCTACTCAGTCGGAGTGTGCGACCTTTTGCTGACTTGCAAAGATCTCTTGCTTTTATTCACAGGCCTCTATCCAACTTGAGATATGACCCAGCGGAAGACATTTCTTCTTGTGGCCCGCCCCCGCCACCATTGGAGCAGAATTCTGGATATACCAGGATTGCCCACGGCGTACATTCTGAGAAGTTGTTCCAGGCAATCCGGAAGCAGACTCAATGTTTAATTTTGCTGCCTATGAGAGCGGCACAGCTGTCGCCATTTATGATCTGTATGATAGCTTGCTCAACCATCGCATACCTAGTGGCGTCAAAATTGGCTCTCAAGGCAGACGAGGCCGAAGCAGCTCGCAGTCGGATTCGCATTTCGTTGGCAACGCTGAGAATGTACGAGGACGCTTGGCCGCGCGCGAAGAAAATCTTGATGGAATTAAAGCGAATTGCGCAGAGCATTTTGCAATCGGCGACAGTATCACCAACTCCATCTATTGACTCTCAGCAGCTTACAGACGAAACCACCATCACCGCGAGTTTCTTTGACAATGAGTGGCTGTGTGCCTTTGAGAATACGACATCTTAGACAAGATTGGGGGCTATCCAACGAATTCACATCGACTTAATATTGCAGAAAAGACGCTAGACTTAGAACCGATACCCTTAAAGTATGCTTAAACAAAGAATTTGCCACGAGTGGTTGCTCTGTGTCTGCTTCAATAAGATGACGTCTTTGTGCCTGAAGAGATTTCTTAGATGTCCTACATACTTATGCATAATTCCATCTCTTCCGATCAAGAAAATGACTGTCTATTGTATAAATTTCTAGTGAATAGATCGTGAAGCTTCATCCGATTTCCGATGCACACGCATCCGAATAGCCTAAGCTGAGGGTGGGGCCGAATGAAGAAGCATCGGCCTAGGCGGCGAATCATCCCGAGCTGAATCTAGGGCGGGAGATCACGAGTATCAACTCTTGGAGAATATATATATATATATATATGACTTATAGAACATTGAGACAAAATTAGCAATGTCCATAACTCTTGTTTCAACATGGCTGCACTGATTCGAAACACAGCCCTCGGCGCCGTTGTGAGATTTATTTCACGGGGATCTGTTCTTGCCCATCCAAACCGTCCGAATTCCGACCTCTCAGAGCGCAACAAAGAGGTAGAGAAGACTTCACACGCAAAGAAAGACATTCAGGGGCATATTGTAGTTGGCTGGTAAGCATCATGCAAACATACGTCTACATCCAATGATTGACGTAGCATCTAGGTCTACGGATAGCGACCCCGAAAATCCTCAGAATTGGCCCCTTTCATGCAAGATCTTTGTTAGTTCTCTAATATGGTGAGAGATCCCGGCCCATAAATGTCATTTGTCATATTCTAATCAGATTGGGGAGAAGCATTTATACATTCACCGTGTATTGCGGTTCTTCTATATATGTCCCGAGCGAGGCGTACGTTACCTTTTATTCCGAACGATGAGCAAGGTCTTAATGGAACAAATAGACAAGTGATGGAAGAATTCAACGTTTCTGAGACGGTTGCATCTCTTGGACTGGCACTATACGTTCTTGGTTGTAAGTCGATGATCACCATGACACCCACAAAGAGCTGACTCTCCTCTATTAGATGGCCTAGGGCCTCTTGTTTTTTCTCCTCTGAGCGAAATACCACTCATTGGTCGAAATCCAATATATATCATTACGTTCGCCATATATCTAATTTTTCTTGTTGCATCCGCAACTGTACACAACTTTTCTGGATTTCTTGTCATTCGTTTCTTACAAGGCTTTTTCGGTAGCCCGTGCCTAGCTACGGGAGCCGCCTCATTAAGCGACATGGTATATACAATTGGTACCTGAGACTTTTAGACATTTCCTGATCATGGAATATAGTTTTCCGTTACTCGAATTCCATATCCCCTCGCTGCCTGGTCGGGAGCCATGTACGCTGGCCCTGCACTTGGTCCCTTGTTGTCAGGCTTTGCCGTTACTGCAAAGACGTAAGCTCTAGTCACACTCCGACAATAATACTGCTTGCAACAGTCTCTGACAATTAACAGATGGAGGTGGGCCATGTGGGAAATGGTCTGGCTCACAGCTATTGTCTTTATTCTTTTGTTTGTCTTTCTTCCAGAAACTGCGGCACAAACATTGCTCTACTACAAAGCACAGCGGTTGAGAAAAGAAACTGGGGATCCTAGAAATATCTCAGAACATTCAGCCTCCCAGAAACTAAGCCGCAGTCAAATAATCCAGCTGGCACTAGTAAAGCCGTTCGAAATAACAGTCAAGGATCCTGCGATTGCATTTGTCAATCTTTATGTTAGTGGAACCTGTCATTGATCTCGCAATGCTTCAGTTACACTGACTCGTGATTGTGCTAGACTGCACTGACGTACGGTATTTACTACTCTTTCTTTGAAGTTTTTCCTCTCGTTTATCCCAAGATCTATGGCATGAACCTGGGAGAAACATCTGCAGTGTTCCTCTGCGTGCTCATTGCTTGCATCATTGGCACAGTATGGTATTGCACCTGGTACCGATTCTTCGCTCAAAAACGCTTCGATAAACTCGGGACTTTTGATGTGCAGGAGTCATTCCTTCGCCCAGGTCTAGTTGGGGTATTTGGAGTCCCCATTGGGATGTTCCTCTTCGGCTGGGCGGCGCGCGAATCAGTTCCTTGGGAAATTCCCACGCTCGGTATTGTCATATACTGCGGCTGTTCGTTTGTGGTCGGACTTGGTATTTTTATTCACTTGCCATGCAGTTATACACAGTATTCTGCTAGTTTATTTGCCGCAAATGACGCATTACGAAGCGCATTTGCGAGCGCAGCAATACTCTTCGGACGCCCTCTCTACGTCAATCTTGGTGTAGGCAAAGGCTGCAGCTTGCTTGGTGGGTTGAGCATTTTTGGCGTCATTGGCTTTTGGTACTTATTCATTTACGGCGACAAGTTGCGGAAGCGTAGCAAGTTTACGGCACATACATGAATGCGAACCTCATGGTACGGCATAATCTGGTATTAGACATTGGGTATGAAGCAAAGATGCGGAAGACCCTTGGACTCTCTACTCCTTCAAATTAAAAAACAAGCATAGTCAAAACTTTTATATATCCAACTAAGCTTGACGGCTACTCTACAGCCCTTCCCATGCCTACATCGTATGTCTTGGCTCATATACTTCTTGTGAAATGCCTATTGTAGTCAAGGTATACACTCAAGAAGACTAAAGATCACCGCAAGCTGACTTCATTCTCAGTGTGTCGCCAATTCTCTATAAAATTTACGGTATGCAGTCAAAAGGCAAAATTTGTGCCGTTTAGTGCATAGTCCATAACTGGTAATAAACACCGGCGGATATTCCTATAGTTTTGAAGTAATGACGCCTAACACTATAACTAATGTGAGATATTTCTGTATTCTTCGTCGTATTCCACCAATGCAGCAACGCCCCCTTTCTCTACAACCTCAGTATCGACAACTAGCGTTGCAAAGAGAGTAGCAGAATCCGTAAGGCTATGGTTGTCGCTGACTTTGTGATGGCAGCCTGGGGCCTCGAACCAGCTCTCCCCTTCCTGAAACACCTCGGTTGGCCCGTCGTTCATCTTACTGAGCACAGTCCCTTTAATCACAAATGCAGATACGGAAGCTCCTGCATGACGGTGAGGAGGGGTCGACCCGTTGGGAGGGTAAGTGACCCGGAGGCCGACGCTAGATTTCCCGGGACAGTTTGGCAGCTTGTTCTGGTATATAAGCTCCACGGTTGGGAGTGGTCGACTGCCAGTATGTGTTAGTTATGTGCTGATTTTTGAAGGCGGATGTGGCCCAAAGAATCTTCTTCTCATTGAATGAATTTGATGGATTCTCTGTGTCTGGTATCATACCTTCTGTCGTACTCGGGAGGATCCGGCACGATCTTGCTCTCACCCATTTTCTTAGCTATCAAAAAGGGAGTCGAATGTAGCTCAAGTGGCAGTTCTTTAATGAATGACTTTGGAGTAAACGTGAAGCATAACGTTAATTGAATGGCTGCGGACTATATATACGTCGTTCAGATGTGGTCTTGGGCTCATTCGGTGGTTTAGGCTTCTTGACAAGCCCACAAGCGCTAAGTCATGACGATGGCTTATTATCATACATATATACTAGACTAAATTACGAAGTAACTTTACAGAAGAACCGTCGCTCGATATACAATCTAGACATCTACATGCGATATATCGATGTATCGTTCCAAATGCGGGCCGGGGCGTAATCAGTGGCCCTCCAGCAGGCCTGAAGTAAATTAAGGCCGGCCGTCATTGCGCATCACCATCTTCCCAACACACGGTGGCAATCCGGCAATGGGCCCAACTTTACAAAATACGATACCGTAGTACGCATTAAAGCTAGTCGGATAGATTAAAGTTCTTCGGATAGATCGAGAGATACGCCACGCTCCCCGGCTAGGAGATCCCAAGAGCAAGCCTAGGCATTTTCACTCTGACTCCCGACCGATTCAGCCACAGCAAAGACAGCGCGCTCATTAATATCGTGGATAAAAATCTAGGCAATTCCGATAGCGCAAAGAAAGTCTTCTTGGTATGAATGAGGGACAGTGCGTAAAGATTGGTAACTCGATCGACGGCTGGTCATCGACTCCGACTTTAACTTCAGTGATGTAACTGCGGCCTTCAAGTAGAGCGAGACGGGTCATGCCCACGAGATGATTGATCTCAGAGGACATAACGTATGATGCGTTTCTAGTTCGATAATTGTAATGTAAACAACGTGGCAAGATCAAATCGGCAGTCGAACACGGTGTACCTAATATCGGCAAGCATAGCTTCATCCACGGATAATCCAACGAGATAGATAGAGCGAAAGTATTAAAATTATGAGTGCTGTCTATCCATTGAGGCTGTTCACCTCAAGACATTTATAACATACATCGTCACTTTTCATCTAGCATACCAGATACATATCCGTCCTTATTTCTCCTCAGCAAACAATTTTTCCAGCCATGGCCCCAGAAGCTCAAGACCATAGTCATCGTGGGCGGTGTTTGAGAGGTGAAACGCGTCCTTGTGCCAACCAGGGGTCCCGCAAGACATGAGATGATGACCAACAGGCTGACAGGAGCCGAAGTCGATGAGCTTTGGTTCTCCCTCTTCACCCAACATTATATTTGCGGGATTTATATCGTTATGCGCCCATCCAATAGAGTGAAGATGATCAACTGCCGCCCGTAGCCCGTACATGATACGGTTCTTATCCACCAAACCCTTGAATAGCTCCGGCCGTTGAGCAGCAAATCCTAGATCGTGCTTGAGTGGAAAGGTTTCTAGGACGAGTCCGGTGATTCTGTCTCTCTTAATCTGGCAACCATAGTAGCTCACAATGTTCGGATGGGGCCTCTGTGCAAGAAACTCCATTGTATGTGCTTCCTGAAGTAGAAGCCGAGCAAGAAACGTTGTTCCCTTGACATCCTCATAGTCCGCCCATGCCGTGCGCTTGACATATCGGCCGGAATAATCGTCTGGTCCTGCGGTCAGGCCTGTCACGGGGAAACCCGGATATATCTCTTCGTCTGGTACAGGTTGAAGGCTATCTTTGACAATCTCCACGGTGAGCTCATTTACCCGCATTCTTTCTTTGACGCCGTAATAGGCATTGTCATCAGAGTCGACTATGGCGAAAGATGTCTAAGGGATCTCTTCTCTATTAGACTCAACAATCTACTCGCATCTAGAACAAAGATCCGTCGGTGTAGTAATCTCGATCATTTTTAATTAGCGAGCGGAAAAAAAAACCTGCGCAAAGATACAGGAGTAGAAGTGGTCGTCGACAGAAATGGTGTGTTACGCTCACGGGGAGAGCAGCCGAACTAGGAGGCTAGAATTGATAGGGATGTTCGTTTTCCACCTCGAGTTACGCGAGCCATGTCATAGCTGCCTGAAACACATGACGTGGCAAATTTCATGGAAGGCAATCACGTTGGTTACATGTTGTTGGCTACATCAGTTGCTTTGATGGCAAGCTTCATCGTCTGGGGGACTAATTGTAGCCAATTAGAGGCACTGCTGTTCGATTCGAATATCTTATGTGCACTTATTGTGGTGATCCTCATTTGTTTTAATATACTTGTGCTTCGCAAATGGTAAGGTGACGAATCTGTGCTCCGTAGGACCGCCAATATTTAAGACACAACAATTCTCTGGTGCAACGTATATCTTAGTATGTAGCTATATGCTATTCAACCGTCGCACTACTCATTATCATTCTAATCATATATCAGAGATACAAATGAGTAGCAAAGGCTTTATTCGTAACACTAACACCAATTCTTTGTGAAGCTGCTGGTCTCAGAGCCTCGAGAGGTCTAGCATTTACCTAGAGAGGATAGAAGCGAATATTCTGGAATAATATAGGAGCGATTGCCTAAAGACCCAATAGATAATGGGTCAATGTTTTGTTCATATGACAAGGGCGCATTGTAATATCTACAACGTATTAAGATGAAATGTAATTGATAGCCGGAGTCGGAGTCAAAGTCGGAGTCGGAGTCGGAGTCGAAATGGGTCTAGGCTATCAGCACCGCGACAGCCGAAAATCACCAGCAAAGAGTCAACTTTGCAAATATGGGGCAAATTGAATCATGCTCCTGTACCGTATACTGTGCTACAAAAGGATGACAGAGTACAAGTCATATTCATAGAATATAAAAAAAAGCCTGCTCTCTTTTTTTCATCGTTGTCCATTTTGAGCACTATTGCATTCCTTTCTGTTAGCAGATAAAATGGCCGAGTCATCTGAAACAATTCTCAAATTAAGCAAGAGCATTATTCGACGCTATCGCACATCGGATGCCGCAGCCATTGTTGAAGGCGGAGATACACCCCTGGTTTCTGAATATATGTCGGCATCCTTTCCAAGTCCTTATACTCTAGAAAAGGCATTGGGATGGATTAAAATCGCCAACGAAGAAGGAAGTCTTCATTTCGCCATATGCACCGTCGATAGCGATGCTGTTATTGGTGCCTGTGGATTTGACCATCTCACCGGCGTGGAATCTCGGACCAAGGTCATTGGTTACTGGCTGTCGCCCAAATACTGGGGTCGGGGTATAATGACGGAAGTCATCACAGCACTAAGTGGTTGGATTTTTGGGCAAGTCCCAACGCTCCTAAGACTAGAAGCCATCGTGGTTGAGGAGAACAAAGGGAGCATCAAAGTTTTGGAAAGGGCTGGATATCAGCAAGAAGGGATTAAACGCATGTCTGTGTGCAAAAATGGCCGGGTAAGTAACACGGTGCTCTTGGGGTTGACTAGGAATGAATGGAATGAATGGGATCAATCTGTATGATAGAGAGTCAATGTCGCTAGCCTGGTAGAGTGAGAGTGAAAAGACTGGAAGGTGAGAAGACAGATTGGACAAATATATCGCATTCAAGTTGTACTATGCGTACTTACGTGTTAATGGCTATATATGGTGATATTAAGAAGTCATTGCAATAGCGAGACTCAGTTCTGGAGATTGCTTCCGTTCGCCATAGACTATGCTCAATTGCCTTGTCTATTCATTCGTCGGGAGAAAAGTCGCCATGTACACGAGAATTATCCATCATATTAGTGATTACGGAAATGAGTCCCTGCCGGGAAAAGAGATATAAAATGCTATACAAGCCAGCTCAAAGTATCTATATCCGTCAAATCATCAAGACAAACTATTTCAACTGTTGAATTTATAGCGGAACGATCAGTCATATTAGAATTGGGATTGAGAGCTTGGTCCAACACCCTGAAAAGGAGATCTTTTGCCCTGTAGCAGTGATCAGTACATGGTACTTTGACCAGTAGCCAATCCAAGAAGGCTCCGAGCAAGCTCAGTTGCTGGATGATGCTGGAGATTGAAGGTGTGAAACAACCATGAGATTCTGTTTCAATAAGGCATCTACACAAAACAACAGCTGCTGGTAGTGCATATCCCACAATGAACCACTCATGGTCACCATGCATGCCTAGCAGAGTATCGTTTCGAGTCCAGAATGTCACTGTGACTGATATAATATCCAGACTAGTCTGCACTAGACCATCAAAATTTTGGCTGGGCTGAGCTTTTTGTAGTAATTTTTCGATGAGAAAGAGGTTTTGAAGGTGCTCTAACCGGATAAAAAGCTTCGTATATAGCACATGAGGTTCAAGGGATTTGATCTTTCCGTCGACGTCGGTCAACCGTAGACTGCTAGGTAGACCGTTGAAAATATGGACTTGCTGAGATCTCAACGTACTGTATTTCGAGTTCATAATTAGCATAGAGCCAGAAATCCCATAAATCATGTTGCTGAAGCATTCTTACATCAAGTCTAGTGGATCTCTGGCCCTTTGGTTCAAGGCAAGATCTAAAATTTGTTCTCGGATATGCGCGATCAATCCTCTGGCTCGAAGGGTTGTTGTGGAATATATTTTGCCATCAGCATTCCATCCCTCATCATCAATACCCAATGACGCAAGATTTACACCTTGACTAGGCCTCCAGCATAAGAGAATGGTATTGCAGATATCCAGAGGCAATGCCGTAGAGCAATGGTCCGATGGTAGCAGAGGCAGTTTGCCAGAAAGAGTGGCAGCAGTCTTATCTAAGATATAGATGGCCGTGAAGAGACGGCGTTCAGACTGCTTCAAAATGCGAGGATCTTGTATTGATGCATCGGAAATGACGTTCAAACCCATGGAACGAGCTAATGAGACGGTTTCTGAGTGAAGCGGCCAAAAGCCGGGATCTGAAAGCAATCAATCAGCACCACTAGATTAGCTCTCAATATTATAGAGGAGTTATACCATTGGGTCCATGTAAAATTGATGAAACAATGGTTGTGCGGTATAAGAGATATAGAAACAACACATTGTTGGCTTTGATATCTTGGCAGAATGTGATACAGCTCTCCATAATGCCAAAGAACTTGAGAGCAAGAACCCTTGGCCTATATCCATCGATGTCTTCTTTGTTTTGCAGCGCGCTCAGTGCCCAGCTGCTGAAGAGCAGCCCAATCAATTCCCATCTCATATTTTGGCCAGAAAAGCTAGCATACCATTCTTCTGGTCGATCCCACTGGCTGTCCGGGAACTTCTGTGTTGTATTTGAGAAAATGGTCAATGCGACGTCCTCGAGATGTTTCTTATTCATCTCCGGCAAAAATGCATAAGAAAAGGCATTTCTTAGCTGGACTAGCAATCTTGTTGTGGATAATGGAATCCATCCATCAAATGGATTAATATGAGGCTTAGCAAGTATGTGTTCGGCGTCAGGACTTGGCAAGCTAGCCAAAACATCCAAAGCCACTTGCAAGTCTTTGGCGCTTGGCCACGAAGAATTATGCCTATAATGCTGGCTAATAAGAAGTTGGTGTTCAGGAACAATCGTGGTATTGTTAAGGCGGGTGTTGACTTCGCAGATAATAAAACTCAACTCGGGTTGAGTCGATTCGGCAGTGGCCTGTAAATTTGATGCATGTAATGGATCTTTCATCAACGTGGAACGATTTTGTCCCAAGCGGGGAAAAAATATGGTTGAGTTCAAGTTGCTAGAATGGATGGCCGACGTTTGGCGAGTTTGTGAAGTTTGGTTGAGATATCTACATGGTGTCTTGGTCCGACTTCGTTGGCACCGCTGACATGTCGGAAAGGCGCGATCGCAGGCATATTTCCGGCGCTGGCATGGTTCACACGCAATTAAGCGACCATTTTTTGTTCGGGGTATAACCGCGAGAGATCTCTCTGGATCCATTGATAGCTGAGTGGTGGAAGAGTTGGATGGCTGAAGGTGAATGACAGCGAGTGATTTCGCTGTTTCAAATCCATACCTAGCGAATCAACACGTGATGCCCGCTATATCACGCTGAGCTACAGCATGCACCAAGAGCTTACAGCGGTAATTGTCAAGGGATGCAATAGAGACGGACAATCTTGAAGAGAACCACGCTGACTTAAAACGCCATTCGTAGGTAATTGATCAAAGCTGGGAGGTTGTTTAAAACATCAAAGCTCACCAATGGCAATTTTGTTATGCTGTTTCCAAATATTTTGTTTAATCCTTTCAATATACCGCTCAATTGCTTTTTTAGAAAGTTTCTAATCCGTCGCTGTATTGTGCTAGTAGGAGGACCCTCTGCAGCATGTATGCAGCCTTTCTGCATTTAAGTACGTTCAGCAAGAGATGGACCAACATCAAGTTGTTTGTACAACAACAAATCACCGAGTTTCTTGTTATACATAAGTTACGTTTCATGGAGATGTAACAGCTCGTCTTAGAAAATTTGTACGCGATGTCCGTGTATGCTGGGCCTCAAAATTTCCCAATGCCAGTGCCTATTTTGGCGAAGGCAGCAGTTTCATCCACCTTCGCCATGACGGTCTGCGACACATCGTGTCATTTTTTCTGCATGTCGGAAATTATCACGTTCATAGGGGCGATTTTCATAGCGGAGATATTTGTATGATAAGATATTCTAAAGTTCAATGGCCTGCTTCAATGCTCTCTTAGATCTTCGGACATGCTTTTTATCCTTGCTCGCCATTGATGATTGAATCCAATATCCCAGCTGTGGCAGCCAGCGCCTCGTCTTGGTGCCGGTAGCCGACCACCTGAACAGCGATTGGGAGGCCTTTATAAAATTCGGGTCCAGTATCTAAAAAGGGAAAGATTAGAATATCAGCTTTAGTCATTCATTATATTTTACAGCTTGAGAGTATTCGCTTACAGAGCTTGTAAAGTTCGGCATCCTGATGGCCGTATTTCGCGTTACTGGCGTCGTCAATGGAATCCGCGTCCGTCACTGCATCTACAGGAACCACTACCGCCGGGTAGTCCAGGTAGTTCCATAAGCCTGTGGAAGTGACCGTGGTCCAAGTATCCAAAGGTAGCGCAGTATGAGGTGCTGGGGGCATCAGAATAGCATCCAGATTGTTGTCACGGAAGAAACGACGATAGGTATTAGCGACTTCAGTCCGACGTACATTTAAGTCGAAAAATCCTTGAAGCGTTGTTTTCTGTCCCGACAAGAGAGATGTTTTCTCCTCCGACAAGAGACCAAGTGCCTTGACTGATGGCACCAATGGTTCTCCTGTTCGGTTAAGCTGTTCAAGGTAGTACTTTTGATCGTCAATATTAGTATTGCGTGGAGAGCGGAGGAGCTATGAGCGACGTACCTCATTGCCCATTAAAGTAAAATAAGAAATCAAGTCATCATACCAATCATCGCTCTTCGGTAGAATCAAGGGAACAATTTCCACGGCATTGCTTTGTTGAAGCTTGTCCACTGCCTTCTTCAAGCCCCTCCTCACCGGGGGCACTGGTGTATAGAAGCCATCATCTTCGATCAGACCAATTCGTAGCCTTTTGTTGGGTTTCAGGTCTCTCCATGGCAATGAGACTACATTGCTATCATATTTCCACGTGTCAGCCTGCATTATGGTCTTGAGCAAGAGAGCGCAGTCGCGGAATGTGGTTGCCATTGGCCCAACACTCGATCGCACTCCATCCGTGCCCGGTACCGTAAGTTCCCGCGTACCGCCATGAGGAATCAGGCCTGAACTCGGTTTCATTCCATAGATTCCGTTACAGATAGATGGCACACGTATGCTTCCGCCGATATCAGTACCAACCCCAAGGACGCTTCCTCTAAGAGCAAGCAGGGCACCCTCACCACCTGTGCTACCACCCGCAGTCATTGAGGCATTTCTAGGATTGAGTGTCCTGCCAAACACATTGTTATCACTGTCCCCGGTCATGACAGTCTGCGGAACATTTGTCTTGCAATAGAGGACGGCACCGAGGTCAAGCAACATAGCGGCGATAGCACTATGCTCTTTTGCCGGTGCGTTGACGTAGCAAGCTAAACCAGTTGATGTGTCATGGCCTTGAATTTGGAACGTATCTTTGATTGAGATAGGCAAGCCGAACAGTGGAGGGAGTGCCTTGCCGCCTACGAACTCTTGTCGCTGTTTATCAAGTTGGCGAGCGCGCTCGATTGCCTCGTCGAAAAAGATTTCTGTCAAACAATTTACCTATTCACATACTCCAGTCAGCTATGGCATTAGTTGAGACCAAACTTGATAAAATTTACCATCTGGTGAGCGATAGCTGCCCGCTTGCAAAACGCGGTCGTGACTTGCTCAACAGACCATGTACCAATTTTGATACCCATTAGCAGGCTTGTTGCGTCGTGTTTGGACGTGATATCGATCTCAGTATCGTTTAGAATACCACAAGTAATTGGTACATCCAGAGGATTAATGGACTCTTGACGCTTGCCATCGTCGAGTTCCCAGGCGGTAGGAATCTTTTGACTCCTCTGTAGCCTTTTCTCATGGGCAATAGCCCTGTAGTCTCCTTGAGTCATTTTTATTGTCGAGTGATATTCTCTAATGCGAGATGATGGAATGATACTCTTTTTCTCTCATGAAAGACGCACTCATGTGCATATATATACATTTGTCAATCTATTTGCTATACTGGATTTGCGATCCTACAATCTTCTAATCAGCTGGCCGTATTCACCAATTCAGAGGATCTGAATGATATTGGCAGTGACCGTTAATAAATTCTCCGGCTCCGGTTCCGGTTCCACGATGCCCATGCCAATCCTACTCATGGTTGCAGATGCTGACGATGCCCATTCAAGCAGAACTCTTAAACTAGGCAGCGCAATTCGCCAGACTTATAAACGACCAATGGAATCCAAGGCGCCCCGCAATGTCCCCAATTTCAGTCATACCTTGTCATAACCTTCCGGTCAACCTTCCGGCGGTTAATTTGAGCAGTCAGCAGCAAATGAGCCCCAACAGTTTTCTTCGCGGGTTGCCGAGAGCCTAATATCTCATCAATTAGTTTTTGTCTTCTACTACTCATCATACAGTTCGGCGAACATTGCATCTCGCAGCCACGCTGAAATAGACCGAATATATGGCGACATTTAAACGCAAAGGCCACAATTCAAGAACGGCATGTGATCGATGTTATGAGCTAAAAGAGCGATGCGCCCGCTCGGCTATTGACCTTGCCTGCGCAAGATGTGACCGATTAAGGCTTGTTTGCTCCATTGTTCGCCCTGTACGGCCGGCTGGTCGCAGGCCAAACCATTGGAATAGTTCCGTCAATGCTACCGCGTCATCCGAGTCAAGCATATATGGAACGAATAAGGAGCATCAAATGGACATTGATTCATGGTTTCATAACGGAATCAGCGTCGACTCCAGGGAAAGACAACTCTTAAGGTCCCTCTTAAGTGAGCCCAGAAATTTCGGGCACCACCTCGTGAGCCCTACTTTTGAACCTACCGAGCATGGATCGCTTGTTGCTCTTCTTCCCACAGCCATGCCGTTCCTCAAAGACGCGCTTCTATCCTATGCAAGTGGGTTGAAGTTTGCTCAGACAAGCGTGGCGGCAGATACATATGTGAATGCAAGTCATCGCTACGCGTCATCTGCTATCGAAACATTGCGATCGTTACATGTTACCAATGTACAAGAGGCAGTATTATGTCTTACCCTCGGGAAAGTTTTAGTTCTAGCAGTGTATTCCTTGATAGGAGTCGGCGCTGCTGAAATTTGTCAATACTGCCTGAACGCCACAACGGCATTTACCAATGTCGCCATATCATGGGACCAAGACCTAGCATCGCAGCATAGCTTCCTTATACTTATGGAAACTATGGATTGCTTGGTTCATTGCCGAAAGCCTGCGCAGAGATTTCCACCACGACAAATCGGAATTATAGACCGCCATCTTGGACTTTGTTTGTCCTTGCTACCTTGCTATTATGACTTATGTGTCATCAGCCATTCAATGGTTGATAATACTGAAACAGCATCCCTTGTTTACCTTTACAAAAAGCTTGATGAAGTACGAGTTGCCGTGGAGACATGGCAACCGCCACCCCTGGGAGATATAACCTATCAGGTCAAAACGGTAGACATGGTTAATCTCCTTGCGCAAGCAAGGGTATATCGACTAGCGGCGTTGCTAGTCATTCATCGGCTACAATACCCGTTTGGCCAGCAAGACTCCCAGGCGAATATCTGGTCAAACGAGATCCTGAAAGAGTTTGAACTTGCGGACTGGGCTACCAAGCAAACCACTCGCTGTGTAACAATGCCATATATCGTCGCGGCAATAGAAATTCAGGATTTTGGCTCACGACTC
This sequence comes from Trichoderma guizhouense, assembly GCA_002022785.1. Classification (NCBI taxonomy): domain Eukaryota; kingdom Fungi; phylum Ascomycota; class Sordariomycetes; order Hypocreales; family Hypocreaceae; genus Trichoderma; species Trichoderma guizhouense. Next base: position 547,503 of record LVVK01000014.1, read on the forward strand.
AAGGCGCTGGAGAATGTGGACAAGTATGTCGACAAATTCACCCCAACAGTTCAACGAGCTGCAAAGCGATTTCTTTCTCGAATTTGGCTAGAGCGAGACAACAAGATAACTTATTATTGGTTTCAATCAGTCTCTAAACCTTGCCCTATTCTGCAATCTTTCGAGTTTTAGATATTGTGATCACACCTCTCGGTTGTATGGAGTATCACGATAAAGGTATCAGTGATTTGTAGGACTCTACCCTAGGCTGTTCAACATAGACCGATTCAATACAACAGAGAATCAAAAGTGTGTAATTCTTGGATAGTTTCATTGTTTCAAAGGTACATTTGGTATTTAAAAAAGGCTAACATCAGTCTCGTAGTAATGTTACTCTGTTACCCAAGCACCATAACTATTAACACGCCGCTTTTTACTAAATGTTGTTTACAGGGAAGTGGGGACACCACTACATATTCCTCTAAATCAGTATTTCGTAAATCATTCTACGAATTGAGATTCTTCACTACCTGTAATGATATTGGCGGCAAATGTTTTGTTCGACTTGCACCAAAGCATTTACTGCCGTTCGTATACACGGTGCGCACACGCGGCCTCACGATTCTTTGGCCAGGGTCTACGCGTTCCTGTAAGCTTAATACGAACCACATCAAGGATGTATGCATTCTTGTAAGCTTAATGAGCCCCAGGGTTACGCGTTTTCTGATGCGCCAAAAAAATTCACATACGCGTCCCAGCTGAATTGGTTTTGCTGAAGGATTAATTTGTCACAATGGATAAAATTAGGGGTATAACAGAATTCAAACTGACCAATGGCGTCTCACGCAATTTCTCTTATGCGATCACCTGCTGCAACTGCAACTTGAGCCTCTGAATTATCAACGGCCTTTATGGCGGCATGCGGTTCGTTTGTAAATGGCGGAACTCCGATAGGAAGGTCCATCTCCGACATTCACTGCCACGCTTGACCGCTACAAGCGCAGTTGAGAAGTAATCATCCCACACAACAATGCCCCCTTGATATTAAAGGATGCTTTGAGTAGACATTCAACTCTTTCTTATATATTACATCAAGTAAACCACTCTGGATGAATCTCCAATATCCCTTGTGTCCATACTTGTTTACTCTTACTTATTGGTTACTATAAGGATCCCTAGATCAAAGAATCATGGCCTGGACTCGAGCGGTTGCGTATGCTGTTTTAAGCTCGCAATTCTGGCTTCCTACCAAGGCTGATTACATTTGGCCGAATGCGCAGATCGATGAGCTTGAGAGAGAAGTATTCGAACAAGAAAACCCCTTTGACGGTCCCGGTAGCACTGTTTCTTTTGTGGACGGATGCAGTGGGCCAGCTGAGCGTGCGCTTGGTATAGGGCGTAGTTTTGGTGCTGAATGGATTAGAAACGCCTATCACGACATGGCAACAGCAGATGTGTCTGCTGGAACCGGTGGCCTTGACGCTTCAATTGTTTTCGAGATGGATCGTTCTGAGAACGTTGGAGATGCATTTCGGGAAACACTTGGCATTTTTCAGGGCAGCCATAATACTCGAGCGTCTATGGCTGATCTATTTGCCATAGGCGCTGTGATGGCTGTTGGCGCGTGTTCAAATGGAAAGGTTATTGTTCCATTTAGAGGCGGTCGCGTGGACGCAGCCGGCCCAGGTCCATCTGGTGTTCCGGAGCCTCAGCAAGACCTACCTACACATACTCTGAGTTTTGCGAAACAGGGATTTGATACATCCGAAATGATCGCTCTCGTTGCTTGTGGACATAGTGTCGGAGGTGTGCATGGTGTGGACTTTCCAGAAATTGTCCCTAATCCTGTGCCAACGAATGGTGTTCGTAATTCTACGCCTCTCACCGACAGCGCGTTGGTGAATCATCACGACTCAGTTGACTAACTTGTAAAACACTCTTTAGGCAACGAACGATAATACCGTTACTTTTGACACAACCACGGACAACTTTGACAACCTTGTGTTAGTTTTGCTCTCGCGTCGCCCTGCCATAAAGTCTTTGCTCCACCAAACTAACATCTAGTCAACTACAGTGCCAAAGAGTTTGTCGCCAATGTTTCTCAAAACCCACTTGCGTTTGGACAAAATGAAACAACACGATCAGACTTTCGTATCTTCAACGCAGATGGCGGTGATATGATTTCACAAATGGCCTCATCCAATGACTTTTTCCTGAACACGTGCACCACTATGTTTGAGCGCATGATTAATACGGTACCGAGAGATGTTAAACTGACAGATGTTATTAAACCTCTCAAGATAAAGCCTCGAAAGTTGTCTGTTACAGTTAACGATGACCAATCGCTCTCAGTCTCTGGATTTATACGAGTAAGTGCTACCCTTCCACCCGCCGCAGAACTTAGAGATCTTGAATGGCTAACTACGAGCAATTTGAACTTACTAAAGATTGTTGATGACTTAATTGGTGCAAATGGAACACAAGTTCTTATCCATTTAGCCTCGCGATCCGGTGAAGCATTGCCTGTGGCCACTGGAACGACATCACAAGGGCTAACTGCAGGCTGCGGCTATCCTAATTGCGGTCCAAGCTACACCTATTTCAGATTCAGCTCAACAATTCCCGCTGACCAGGGCGTATCATCTTTTACTGTCGAAATTATCGACGGCTCAACTGGAAAGGCTACGATTTATAACAATGGCGGCGGCGGATTTCCTGTATCTGATGCTATTCTGCCAATGTTTAGCTTTTCAAGTCAGAGCAGTATAACTATCAACGGTAGCGACCAGCTACAACTCAACATGACCGCAGCAGTAAGTACAATCCATGATTCATGCGGTAGTTCTTTTTCACACAACTGACCATTTCACAACCATAAGGTTCTAAATGCGGAGATGTACGCAAACGTTTCACTCATTGTTCCGCAACCCTCAAATAAAAGCGCTCCAATTAGCCCGTGGATTCAGGAAATAGTTCATATGGAGCCTTTGAGCAAAATTTCTGGAACAAATTTTACACTCTACAGAGGCATATGGCAGAGCAGTGGTCCATTGACAGCAGTCTCTTCGCACCCCTTTGATCTTGTTGCCCAGGGAGCGACAAAAACGGTTTCTAGCCTCTTCAACTCCTGGGATGATGTTGAATTTATCTAAATACCTATTCTCATATCCATGTTAATAGAGAGTTCGGAGCAAGTTCATGACAACGGTCTACTATGTCTACTATGCAGTTCATGTTCATATTGTGTTAATAAATTGTGTTCAATGTGCTTGAATGAATCCAAGTTATTTTCGTCATACATGAAAGCTGCAATGGTTTACGACAAGAAGAGGCAGCGTAATAGTTCAGAAACAGACCAATTCGTCTCGACTAAAGGGCGAGTACAAATGATACGGAGAATCGATGCTCTCACCGAGTTTCCACATAGGGGAATAAACGCCCTTATGTTCGTTCCAAAGCTAGATACAACTCAATCCCCCAGTAAGCGTCTTGCCGCGTCAGTGATTGGTATTTTGGAGGATGTTTTGGATAAGGTATGAGCCACCTAGCAAGTGTCGTATCTCCAGATGGTGCATGAAGCTACATCTTGACATCACCATTGATCCTATGCCTTTGAATGATGATGGTAAATGATATAAACATAAATCGAAACACCAAAAGATTACAACACTGTTCGCCATGATTAGAAAATAGCACGATAGAATGTCAAAGAGGCGTACGGGGTGGCTCATGCGGCATAACGTCACATGTACAGTGCACAAGGGATCGAGGGCTGCGGTGTGGGGTCGCGCGGAAGTGTTTGCTGTTCTAGGCAATATTCTCATGATAGGAAGCGCCGTATATGGTTAGGGAGCTGCTTGGTTATGTAACTACTTGCTCCGGGTTTGTACGTGGCATAGCAAAGAATCCTACGGCAAGATTTTCAGCTGGCTAAATGAGAAGATTGATGATGATTGTAAATGTCTTTCTCATACTATTCCCATTTTCTTCTTATCCTACTTCTGCGGAGAGGCGACCGTTACTGAACTATCCCCGCTATACATGAGCCACGATTGCCCCAGTCTAGCCTTGATCAGATAATAAAGATTAACATTATAAACCTGATTAGATCCGATGAGTGAAAGAGCTTGTCTTGAGGACAATAATGCCCTTTTTGGTGTTCATTCTGCTCGTATCTGTATTGTGATGCTGGCGGATTACTCGGCAGCCACTTCGCCAACCTAGAACATCGTAGTTTGCTTACTTGTCAAGCTCCTCTACGACGTCATGTAGCATATGCAAATCACTCTATATATCTACAAATAAAAAAACTGCTAGATTGATAGTTTAAAACAGCGTAGAACTCGATAATCAAGCTGGTTTGTCAGTGCTGAGGAATCATAAATGAAGTCGATTTCGCCTCTGCAAGTGGCTATAATAACTCATAGACGCTCAACAACGAAACATAGTTCTCCTATTCATTAATTACTCCTGATATTTGTTCTTTGAGAATACTGCGCTAATTCACACTCGCACATTGTCAAGATGGCTCTTCCTTCGACACAGAAAAAATGGGTCATTATGGGACAAGAGAAAGGCTACGATGAATTGAACTTTACCGATGGGCCTATTCCCACTGTTGGGGACTATGGTGTTCTGGTCAAGTTACATGCAGCATCGCTGAATTATCGCGATCATATGATTCCAAAGGTGAGTTCACTTTAAATATTTTCCATTGGATGGATGTACGAAGTATGTTGTTCCTTTACTTACTCATGTATTAGGGCACTTATATCTTTCATCTTCATCTTCCTGTTGTTGGCGGTTCTGATGGGGCTGGGGAAGTTATCGAAGTGGGACCTAAGGTTACCAAGTGGAAGAAGGGTGATAGAGTCACCACGCTCTTCAACCCAGGGCACCAATCTGGACCTATGACAAGGGCTATAATGCGCAACGGAAGTATCGGCGGCTCTTTCGACGGCACCTGGCAGCAATACGGAGTATATGAAGAGAACTGGCTAGTACGCCTTGCCTCTAATCTCTCGTATCTTGAAGGTGCCTCTCTCTCGGATTGCGGATTAACGGCGTGGAATGCCCTTTATGGATTAAAGGCAGTTAAACCAGGCGATTGGGTTCTAGTTCAAGGAACCGGTGGTGTCAGCCTCTTCGCCATTCAGGTAACTATGCATTGCTCCATATCATTGATCAATGGTCTATCTAACATGAATACTAGTTTGCAAAAGCTGGAGGGGCTAAAGTTGTCGCTACAACGTCGTCTACTAGCAAATACGAGCTACTTCAACGCCTTGGTGTTGACCATATTATCAATTATTCGGAAGATAAAGACTGGGGACTCACAGCACGGAATTTCACCCCGAATGAAGAAGGATTTGACCATATCCTTGACGTCGGGGGCCAAGAAACGCTGCCTCATAGCGTGAAGGCGATCAAGCCCGAAGGCATCATTACCGTAATTGGAATCTTGACGGGCGTGGAGACTAAAAATGCCAGCATTCTAGATGCGCTATTGAACACCTGCACTTTCCGTGGAATTCATATTGGTTCTAGGGACCAGATGGATGAAATGATGGCAGCAATAGATGCCAATAAGATTCAGCCTGTTTTGGACAAGAGAGTGTTCAAGTTGGAGGAGCTGCGGGAAGGCCTTGAATACATGGTAAGTACTCTGTATGCGGACTACTTATAGCGCGATGATGCTAATAAAATATGTAGGAAGCTCGAAAGCATACTGGCAAGGTAGTAATTGAGATTCCATGAGAGAAAGCTTCGCGTATGTGGTTGGATCTGTTCGGCATTGGATTAGAACGTGTACAAGTTATTATCCATTGACTTTTAGATTGTATAATAATACAGAATTCCGAATATTGAACTCATTGGTGTCCAAATAAATTTGGACTTAGTACATTCCAGGCATGGAGAGTAGCCCATAGGTTGCTCTCGTGCGTCTGAACTAACTGAAGCACCCCACTATTAGAGCATATCGCTAAATATACAGCTACAAAAGACCATCCAAAGTGGCAGTATCAAGCCTGAATATTAATGATTCAATTTACAACATATATGAACGGTAAAGTAAATTCAAATCTACTAATAATGGATAGTTATTTTATATTTAATGAGTATTTCCCTTTTATTATGTACTTTGCCGCATCTGGTGTGTACTGAAGCCGTGATTCATTATCCCATTTCCACTAACTTTGGTACAACTTTCTTGTTTCTTTGTTTCTTTCGCGTTCGCAAATTTTGGCCCGTGACTGTCCCTTTACTTGCTTCAATTATTGCAACTACTATAATTTAAAGCGAACGCTCAATTTTTGAACAGAAAACTGGACTAAGCTGCAGTGTCTTCACTCTCACCCATCATCCTGATGGTAAATGATCATAGCTGCACCTTGATAGATCTCGATTGTTATATTCTTTGTAGACGCTATTTCGTCTCTGTCATGCATTATGTGAGAAATTATGAATAAAATATCCGTCAGCTATCTATTGGAATTACATCTTGTTTGCTATTCGCAGTCTATTAGTATGATATCAACTGTAATCTACCACGGTAGCTCCTTGCCACTCCAGTCGTAGAAATTCTTCTTCCCCGCCTTAAATGACTGTATAACATTGACACTAAGTAAAAGAATTAGCACTGATATGTGATATAAAATGGTCCTGAGTAACTTACATGCCCGAGACACTCTCAGAGATGTCAATATCACCATATGGATTCATATCTGTCTTTACCAATCCTGGGTGAATAAGGACAACCGGTAAGCCCTGTCGGCTTAGCACGATGTCAAGTTCTTTTCCCAGGCGGTTGAGGGCGGTCTAAAACGGTTTATTAGCCAATTTATTTCTCGCTGTTGTTTTGGGTTTACTCACCTTCGAGATATTATACATTGCTGTCGCATCATAGCCACTCCCAAACAGTGACTCGTGGACCGCTGAGATTTCGTCGCTCAATTGCATAGACGCGAATGAAGATGAAAGTAGAACCAGAGACTTCTTTTCGTACTTGGATTTTAACAAAAGAGGCACAAACTCAGTTGCAGTATAGTATGCTCCATAGACATTGGTCGTGATGTTTTCGATCAATGGCTGAATGCCCACTTCCAAGAGGTTTCCAAAACCATTTAGGATACCCGAATTGTATATAACAATATCCAAAGAGTCAATTAGTCGACCAATCTCTTCAGCAGCTAAATGAAGCGAGTTTGAGTCATTGGCATCAGCCGCAATAATTTGAACGCGACCATTGCTCGCATTAACAACGTCTTGAAGTTCATTCGCTTTGCTTGGATCTCTTGCAGTCGCAAATATAATTGCTTCGGGGAAAACAGATAACTATCAACATTCTTAGCTAGTCTTACAAGAGAAATTTCGGTCGAATGGCTAAACTTGCGGCCTGCTTTACAATACCCAGCCCAATACCACGAGAGCCACCAATTAGTAGAATTGACTTTGGAGAAGACATTTTGTTTTGTATGGATATTGCAATAATGTTTAAATAACTTTGTATCTCGTTGTTGACTTTGATTGTAACTTGGTGTTCCAGAAAATAATTTTTGGACGCCTGCTCGCTATTTAAGACAACTCTCATGTTCCTAAACGTTCTACGAATGTCTATTGCAGACTCCAAGATATCAAGTATGTTCCTAGTTTACAAATGCAATGATAATGGAATATTGAATTTATAATTTGATTAGTTGTGATGCACTGCGGCAAGTAGCATATTCAAGGGATATCATTTCGCTGCGTAAGGTTAGAGCCAATATGTAAATGACGTTGCCTTGCTCAATGTGGGAAAGTTACCCGCCTAATTCCTAGCCTCCTGCTTGTGACCTGTGCCCCGTTGCTGAGGATTTTGCTTTCAAATAGCCTTACTAAGATGTTGTCGGACGCTAAATGCTTTCAGCAAATGCTGTAAAAGGAAATACGCAATTTACTGCAAATGGAAAGCTCACGAGCTGGCATTGCATATATTATTTTTACGATAATAGCGCGGAAAATACCACCACGTAATTCCATCGAGGCCAATGAAGCTGGCATTTACTACGGTATGTCAATAGAAATCTTGATGTATCCTGAGCTCAGTCCCTGTAAACGATCACAAGCTACTATATTTTGAGCCTTCATGTGGAACTGTACAGCTATTCTTCTACGCAACAGGTAAAAAAATATGCCCCAAGACACTTCATCCATAATATTTTTCACTCTTAGCTCAACTCCATCAATTTGTGTCATTGGATACGTATAGTTAGCACCGTCGCTTATGCTTTAACGCGAAGCCTAAAACCCGTCTTAACAAATCTTGCTATCGCCATCGTTGTTGCGCCAGCTAGCAACATAATGCCGGCATAAATCCTAGCCCTATCATACCCAACGGATTGTACAATAGCACCTGTAACAGGACTTCCGATAAGCGACCCGAAGGCCATTGCAAGAAAGCACATACCTATTCGGCCACCGAGCTCATTCATATTGGCCGTCATACTAGCAATAGCAGTTGGAGGCACAGAGACGAGGGATCCTGAAAAAAACCCATATAGTATTGCGATAGCCATAACGGAACCCATCGATTGGGCAGGTATCCAAGTAAAGACCAACACGCCGGCAATGAGAGTCGCAGGAATCTGAATATTGAGAGACCCGATCTTATCAGCCGTGTAATTGGGCAGGATTCGTCCAAAACTGCTCGATGCATTGATAATAGTAAGGATGTAGTATGGTGCTACGCCGTCTGTATCGAGCTGAGTTGCAATAGCCCACGATTCGATGAAAGTATAGAAGGTGAAGAATCCAAGGAAAGCCAGAAAAATGCTTAGGCAATAGAGGCCAAATTCGATTTGACCCAGCGACTTGAAGTCTATGAGAATACGGCGCTTGTTGGCGGGTAGACGTTGTTTGGAGATGGAAAGCGGCAAGATGAGCATAAATAACACGATGAATCCCATGACGCGAACGGCCCAGCCAAACCCAATCATCGGAATAAGATGGCGTAAGGCAATTGGAAAAATAATGCCTCCTATCGATGCACCAGTACTGCCTAGACCGATGGCGAGGCCTCGGCGCTTGACGAACCACGTACCTGGCGTCGCAAGAGCTCCAAGGGCAACAAGACCCATTCCACTGCCAGTACATAAAGACTGAGAAAGAATGAATTGCCAGTATTTATTGGCCAGCGAGGTCATCATGAGGCCAAAAACCATTAAAAAGGAGCCACAATACATCATGGTCCGGAAGTATCCAGCGTCATAGAGCGTCCCGGTGAGCGCGGCGCCAAACATGAGAAGAAAGGCCTGTAGGCTACCAATCCAAGCAATTGTTGATGATGATGCTCCGTCAACAATGCCACCTCCGCTTGTGTAATATTGTTGAAAAGTACCGTAAGATACCACAGTTCCCCAGGAGGTGAACATGAGACAGAATGCCCCGGCAACCTGGATTCATGGCATAATGCCGACGTCTGGAGGCGGGATAGACCTTTCAGTAGGAGTTTCTTGTCGGCTTTCAGTTGATTCCTCGACCGCATATTGACTAATGCGTGTGCCAAGAGACATGTCCATCTCATCTTTTGCGAGGGGGTTGTTAGGAAGATGTCCTGAGTCGGATGAATGAGACATGATTGAGATATTATGGATACCCAGAGTGAATTAATTCCACCTGTTTTCTTTTTTGAGAGAGATAGAGATTTCTTGTGTCCTCAAGAGTGGTTAATAGCTACATATAAAGTCGTATTCCCCCTTCTAGAAAGCATCGATGTCCGTAAATAGCGGGCCCTTAATGGACCTGAATCATCTGTATTCAGTCCACTTAAACATCTAGAATGTCTTGCTACATGCATTATGTGCTAATTAATTGACCTTCAGTTTATGTTTCGATGCTACGTGAAGAGCAAATCCTCGTGTCAGACAATACAGCAACGGCCAAAAGGATGAGGCCCAAGAACATAGGTGGCCTTTATGGTGAAGTGGGACATCTCGTTCAAGCTATCCGTAATCAATCATCGCGTCGTCTTATCTTCATCAATGCCAATTACTTCTATGTGAGAAGATTTCTCAGATTTGAGTATCACCAAGACTTGGTTGTTGATGGCATACGCAGCATAATCCTTCACTGTGAAGTATATGTCGGTTCAAAGTGTACAACTGACTAATACAGTGTTTGACGTGGGATGGGGACCAAGTAAAACTAGACGGTAAAAGGAAACTTGATGTTGACTGAACTGACCAGTGTAACACTAGCGTGGTTAATGGATTACATATTGCCTGCTTGAGCCCGCAAAGGGAAATGTGTTCCGCCGCGGCAACTGAAGTTAGTTAAGGGCAGGTTATAAATGAAGAAGTGAATGGAGGATACAGCAAAAGAGGCACATATAGATAGTAATATTAAAACACTTGACAAGTTGGATAGAAAGTTTGGCGATCTCATGAAACATCGATATGGTATTCGTGGGTTCAAAAATAGCACATTGTTGGGTCTTGTTTCTTTGCTCTCGCTAAATTGCCAATCAGCGAAGTGTGTACAGATGCATCTCATATTCCATTATTCACTAAGCATTCTATGTCTATGCAATGGATATTCTATGATCCAGTCGGCATCGATAGCACCGCCTTGGTTGGTACAATACTTGCACTTGACCACTTGGATGTGACAGTTTTGAGCTGAGTGTAAAAGTTCACTCCTGGTTTCCCGTAAAAAGTACTGGCCCCCCCTCCAGCCACGCTCTTCTTATTTCCCGTAAATGAGAACATTGGAAGAGGCACCGGGATTGGCACGTTTATGCCCAGCTGGCCTGCTTCAATGTTCCGCCGGAATTTCTCTGCAACTGCGCCTGAGGAAGTAAAAATAGCAGCACCATTCCCGTAGTCATTCCCGTTGATGAGATCAATACCCGCCTCAAGAGTGTCAACACTAACACATACTAGTACCGGGCCGAATATCTCTTCTTTATAGCATTGCATAGATTGCCTGACGTCGGTGATTATCGTTGGAGCAACCCAGTTGCCATTCGGATACTTCTCTGGCTTATAACCACGACCGTCAAGAAGGAGATGAGCACCTTCGACTTGCGCACTCTCAATGAGTGATTCAATCCTCGCTTTGCTCTCAGGTGTAACAACAGGACCAAGATCAGCACCACGCTCAAAGCCCGCATCAACTCGTAGAGTTTTCGCTCTCTGAACGAGTTCATCAAGCCACTGTCGGCTCTCTCCAACAAATACTGCTACGGACAGTGCCATACAACGCTGTCCTGCGGCTCCAAAGGCAGCACTGACAATAGCATCTAGAGTCGCTTCTTTGTCACTGTCAGGCATGATCAATGCGTGATTCTTTGCGCCCAAATTTGCCTGCACCCTCTTCCCATTTGCGGAGCCACGTGTGAAGATATACTCTCCAGCTTTGTTGCTTCCAACAAAACTAATGGCTTTAATAACGGGAGAATCGATGAGGAAATTAACGGTATCATGTGCGCCGTGTACCACGTTGATAACGCCCTTTGGAAAGCCGGCCTTTTCGGCCAATTCGGCAAGAATCATCGCAGCGCCAGGATCTCTCTCAGAAGGCTTTAACACCATTGTATTTCCAGTAATGGTAGCAATCGGTATGCACCACAGAGGTATCATTGCAGGGAAATCTACACGCAATATTCGTTAGAACCATACTGGGTGTTGGATGACAAGCCGGAAACCATACTAAATGGGCAGATTGCGGCGACAACGCCAAGAGGCTCTCTGTAGGTCCTGGTCTCCATGTCCTTGGCGACCTCCAAAATCTCTCCCTTCATATACTCTGGACCGGCGCATGCGGCTTCTGCAACTTGCAGGCCACGCAACACATCGCCTCGCGCATCTGCAAATGTTTTGCCCTGCTCCAGGGTAATAGAAGCAGCGAGTCTATCCCAGTTCTCTTTAATCAAGCTGACATAACGAAACATGATCTGCTGTCGGGCAATTATCGAGGTTTTGCTCCAGGAGCTAAAGGCATTCTGCGCCGATTCAACTGCGAGCTGTAATTCGTCACCGGTCATCATCGGTACTCTAGTAACCAGGTTATTTGTCGCAGGATCATGGACAGGGATGAAATTCATTGTTTGAGACAGTCGGAATTCGTTGTCGATAAAGTATGGCGTGTCCTTTGGGTCGGATATTTTTTCATGAGATTGAGGAAAATTGGTTGAGGTCGAGCCTAGCAAGCTCGCCGCGGTTGGGTTTGAGTCTTGTGTCATTTTCAATTCGCTTCAAAAGTAATTTGGATACTTGTTTAAGGATACGAAAGCAGCACATTCATAAGCAAGGCTTGAGATTCTTATCTAGGGAGGCTAATGGTGTGTTATAAAAGATTGTTGAAGATATTCCCATCATTCACCCCCGCAGTAGATGAGCCCAATCTGCGGAGATGCCCAGCCTAACTATGGGGAGTTCCCCGTGCGGGGAATAAGGCACACATGCTGGCTCGGTAAGCTCCGTTAACGATCAAAAACACGAGCTGAGAAATTACGACATGAAAGCCCCAAACTGGTCATCTCATCATGGCGCTTTTTGACCTGAAACCGGCGCAAGGAATCCATGATGCGGCTTGGAAGTTTGAACATTCTCATCCTTTCAGCATACTAGTATTCAAGAATCAGGCATTTTGCTACTGTGCAAAGAGACCACTGTCAGGGTTGCTAAAGGGTATGATGACTTCGAACAAATGTCGGAATTCTCGCGCCGGCCAATGTGAAAGTTACAGGAGCATCGATCAACAGCGTTGAGAATAGCCTGGTAGATCGGTACAATTTTCCTTTGTCGATCTCTCTATTCTCTATGTAGAAGGCTATTCTAACCACCAACTCCACCCTTTCTTTTCCCTAGCTCCCAGGGTAAATTTATTATTAGTATTTCTCTTCAGTAGCTTTATAGTGGGAAATCTTCTTTGAAGATGATATCAGACTTTATAAAATCGGAATCAAATGCTATGCAGTCGCAGCACATCAATGGAGGATGCTGAGGAGCGCGCGGAGAAATTAGTTGCTCTTAATTGTGCTTGTGTAATCCAGTAAGCCTGCTTCCGTACAATGAGGTTGCTCAGCTGGAACTCGACTCATTCTCCCACTTAATTGCCCCAGTAGAGATGCTGACTTAGCACTGACATTGGATGAACGAAGAACGGCCTGCAGTGCAAAAGCCTGACCATGCCAAGCTACATGGCACCACAGGATGCACACGCAAGGCAAACAAGTAATTACTATAGCCATTCAAAAAGCAATCTAATTTGAAGAAATATTGCACCTATTGTTAGCTTGTGTGTGGATATTCATAGTGCGGTACCTGTTCTTTTTACATCCCCTTAAGCTAACTGGAATTTAAGAGCACTCTAGTTATATATCCGGGCTGAGATGCCATCGCTGTAGCAGCCCGCTCCGTCCACCTGTTGTGATTCGGAAATAAATGAGTTTGCAAACTCCGTCTGGCCTGAGGCTTCGTCCTCTATCATGACAGATAAGGGCTTGTTTTACTAAATTTATTTTCTATAGGTACTCACAGCTCAGCACTAGCATATTAACTTTCTATATACGATCGAGACGCGAAGAGCGATCAACAAGTAAATAATATTGCGCAGAAGGAGAATATGGAAATAGTAAGAATTAGATAAGCACTAATCAGGAGCGTTGCTGAATATATTACTTTGTACACATGGAATTGTCTTAGGTTGCAGCCACAAAACTTTATATCCTGGAATCCAGATTAATCTTACACCGCATTGCTTTCTCCTTTTGACTAAATGCTCACATCTCCATAATGCCCAGACTTGCCAGATTTATATAAGAATATGAAGAAGTTCTTCCAGTTCCGTATCATATTTCCCTTCTGTGTAGCCGCAGAATTGTCAATCTGTGTCAACTACTGAAACAAAAACACAAGTTATATATCCAGCATGTCAGGCAAAGGGTACCTCGAACAAACCAATTTGCATACGGAGGCAAAATGGAGATCGGCACTCTTAACATATCCCGGAAACCTACAAGAGGCTTTGCGAGAGGCTCAGAAGGATTCTAAAAAGACCTTGTTCGGTGTTGCACAGGGAGTTCCGAGCCCATTTCTAACGAAAGTCTATGCTTCTACTAGACCAGACTTTGTATGGTTTGATGTTGAACATGGCATGTTTGACCGTTTGGTGCTCCATGAGTATGGCATCCTATGGACTAGATCCAATTTGCCCTTTCATCGACCGGATTAGCTAACTACCATAGCGTCATCCATGCAGCCCAGCACCACTCTGAGGGTCAGACGATGGCCATTGTCAGAGTGCCAAAAGAAGATGAGATTTCTTTAACTACGGCATTGGACGCGGGCGCTGCTGGCATCATCATTCCACACTGCGAAAGCAAAGAAGAGGTTGAAGAATTCATGAAGAAAATTTACTACCGTGAGTACGAGGGATTCAAAATAACAGAAACGGAAAAAGAGACTTTGGCTTATCATTAACGACATCATTAGCTCCTCTTGGTGGTCGTTCATTCAGCCCATGGGTTTTCACTCCCGGTATCTCAGACGCATCTTTATATGCGAATGATGCGTTCAATATGAAAACTTCGAACAAACATGTCGCCGTTATCGCGCAAATAGAGAGCGTCAAAGGTATCGCGAATGTGGATGAGATTGCATCCATACCTGGAGTCTCAGCACTAATGTTCGGGCCCGGAGACTTCATGGCAGATGCGGGACTGGAGTTGACTCTGGGACAACCTCACCCTACTCTAGCGGCTGCCATGGAAAGCATGTCCAAAGCTAGCAAAAAACACAATGTTCCTCTCTTCGGGTATGTACATCTTTTCTCTATACATAATATTATTCGTGCTCAAACTAATGTGGTATATGATATAGCGCAGCTATGAATCTCGATATGATCCCAATGTTGATAGAATCTGGTCATAGAGCTATTATGGTCATGCTAGACGTATGGGGTATTGCTAATACGGTAAAAGCGAACCTAGAAAAGGCAAAAGGATTCCTTTCGACTTGAAAAGCCATTTGGCTAGGAACTCTGCACTAAAAGTATTATGTGTTGAGGAAAACAGACGTCTTTGCCTTTCTAAAAATATACATCTACAGTATAGAAGACGATAGAAGAGTATCACTTATGATCATGGTTTTTATTGTCTTCCATGCTTTTAATTTTGACTCTGAGTCACTTCAGCGCGTGAATTTCCTGATGCGATGATGGAAGGTCTGCAAGCACCATTGTGTTGTGTTACCAATATGAATGAAATAAGACTGGCATGCTGTAAGCCAATAGGGTG
Source organism: Trichoderma guizhouense (assembly GCA_002022785.1). Taxonomy (NCBI): domain Eukaryota; kingdom Fungi; phylum Ascomycota; class Sordariomycetes; order Hypocreales; family Hypocreaceae; genus Trichoderma; species Trichoderma guizhouense. The sequence goes on from LVVK01000014.1 coordinate 562,759, forward strand.
TTGAATATACTTAGAAGTGCATTCTATGCGTTGTTTGAGAGCTAAAACTAAAGGCTAAAACTCTCAGAAGAAATGTAAGAAGAAAATAAGAAACCATGCGTTCGAGGTATCCATACTGGGGCATCTAAGCGATTTCCGAATGCTTCAGGATTTCTCCCCGGAATATTCGCCTGCAAGTTTTACTGCCAATGCCAGGAACTCACTCTCAAGGGCAACCGATGCAGCACCTGGGACTTTCCCAGCATGCATTGTACCGACATTTCCCAGCACTGCAACGGCTACATCTGTTTCCTCATTCCAGAACATACTTCCGTTGAAACCCAAAGTACTACCGTTGTGTCCAAACCATGCATTACCATCGGCGGTCCGCATCTTGAAGATACCATGGCCTACCCATACTCTCTCTGTTATCGGTTTGAGATCCATCATGAGCTTCAACGAAGATGATGACAATATTTTAGCATTTCGAATAGCAAGTGCCAGAGTGCAAAGATCTTTTGGATGCGATAAGTTGCCGCCGGCGACCCATTCCGTCGACATGTTCGATTTGCTTGCGTCTAGGAGATCCGGGCGAGATTTAGGATATGTGAAAGCAGGACAGACACCAGCTGTCGATAAGAACGTAGGGGTCACCCAGTGGTGTCTATTGGGCATTTGACCCGCTTGGGGCGATTCAAACCCCTCGAGGTAGGTATAGTTCAAACCCAGAGGTTCGAGTACTCGCAAGCGAATCAGACTTGCAGCTTTGACGCTTGAATGCCCAACTGATGCATGATTTTCGGGGGACACTGTTTCTGAGGAAATAAATTCCGCAACCAGACCCAGGAAGGTAAAGTTGGTGTTTGCGTAAGAGTATTTACCCGGGGTTGGCTGGGGATCCGGCGCTTGAAGATTCGGATCACTGTCATAACGGATATAGTCCAAAGTTTCCGTGCTTGTCCAAATCTTATCAGGATCAAGATCTGACCCGCGGCCCTGCCGAATCCATTGGGGATCATCTTCCCAGCTCGGGATGCCTGAAGTATGGCTAAGGAGCTGGCCAATCGTAGCTCTGGAAGCATGAGGGATCCCGCGAAGAATTTCTGCAGAGACATACTGTTGAAGAGTATCATCAATGCTGAGCCTCCTTTCTTCAATGAGCTGCAAAATAACCACACTCATGAAGACTTTTGTGATGCTTCCAATTCCAGCGACGTGTTCCGAAGTAAACGGGGTTTTGGTTTCTACGTTCGCCAGCCCTGCCGTTCCTGACCAGAGAAGCCCCTCCGAGGATGCGACCGCAGCCGTTATACCAGGAACGCCAATCTCAACGCCATCCTGAAGGCATTTCTGCAATGCGCCTTGCAAGAAATCTTTCGTATTATTATGTTGCTCAGACATTGAATAAAGTTTTCGACAATAAACAGTTTCAATTATGCGGCATAAGACGTTTACAGAAACCTCACGACGCTGATGAGTCAAATTACAATGTTTATAAGGCCAGTGCTTATTAGTCACAGCACGCTGTGCACTGCCTACACGTGATCAATCATTCCGCCATCGGCACTGATAGCGAGGAGAAATGACTGCAACATTTGTGTTTGCCCATACGGTTTGCAGGGAATGAGTAATAATTCCCTGCTGATATTTGTAGCTTTGTTGAAAGAATGGGGATTAAGACATCAAATATTGGGACAGCCCCGCCGGCCATTACTAAACAACGGACGGCTTGAGTGGCAATGGTAGCATTCTTGTCATGCAAAAGGCAGACCAAAATCTGAGAGTGCCGATTACCTTGTATTTAACCTTACTGGATGTAATACATGAAAAGCTTGGCGATGTGTTCTGCAGATCTTTGATGGTGACCAATGATAGGCCTATGTCCTTCAAATGTCTCATATCATCAGGTGACTTCAATGTGAACAAGAGACAATGCGGCTGATGGAGCGTTTTAGCAGCGCACGACAGTGAGAACAATAACAATATCGAATCGCAATCGATTCAGATGTTATTTTAATCTTTTGTGCATAATGGCCTGACTGATTGGTTTTAAATAAAACATCAACGGCCCATATAATTTTTGTACCTCGTATTAATATGGTTCATGGTTCAAGGCCATTTCCCCATTGGATGAACGTATCGCAAGATAAAGCCCCTTCTACGGCAGGAGGATAAAACTCATAGCAACTACTCAACTTAGAACTCCCAATAGACTTACACTGGATAAGCCGTAAAAGGACCGAGTTGCCGAGAATCTTCAAGCTCCTTCTTCTTTGGGGATTCTTCGTATTAGTGCTAGCCCCAGATCCGTCGTTCACGGCAAAGACGGCAAGCCTTTAATAGCGTTTGATAGCATCACGACACGAATCGTATGGTGGATTAAATATTCACAGACGTCTCGACCTAATATATTTGATGTTTCCAGATTGGGAATCTTCTGGATTTCCAACGTAAACCGCATCGTGAAATGTCGTGCGAATGAATAATGTCACACTCGCCTTCCTCGAAGGTTTTAGATCGGTCCACCTACTCCGTATCCTCTGTTGACTTAGAAGTGTTCATATAATCTCAATTATCTATATAAGAATGGTCTTTCCATGTGTCTTGGAAAACAAAGAATTAGTCTGCATTAGCCATCTTCTGCATTACAATCTTCAAGTCAACTCCACAAGACAAAGAAATCGAAATGTTGTTCACGGCGGCTATACAGCTGGCGATGGCAGGCTCAGCCTTGGCTGTTTCCAACCCTTCCGGCCAAAAGGTGACCAGTTCTTCAGCTTTCAGCAGCGGAGCCGGCAATAACAACAATGCCAATATTTATGACGGCACTGGAAATGCTGGATCAGACACATACAGTAAGTCCCCAATTGCACATTGCGTCCAATGCGTAATCGTGCTTTCATACATGTTTTCTAACAATCGTAGGGTGCTATTATGGTGGCTGGGAGAGCTTCCCCCCTGTATCTGAATGGATTGAATTTGACGCCATGTGGAACTACTCAAAGAATGCCATGGCCGAATCTTGTGCCGACCTCGGCATAGGATCTTGCTCGAACGGCGCTGGTGCTTTTGGAGCTGGCAACAGCGGAGAGCAAACTGGCTTGATCTGGAATGCTATTCAGCAAGTTGCCCAGACTTCTTTAGTCGATCATCGATTCATTCTCGCTACAATTTTGCAAGAAGTAAGCTTTCAAATTCCAACCATCAAACTGTCATTGCATGTGTGTGTATTCTGACATTTACAAAGTCCATCGGTTGTGTCAACGTCTGCCCGACTAACAACCCAGATCCTTCCCAGCCAGATAACCCGGGCTTGATGCAGTCTGATGGCGGAGTGACATTTGTTGGCAATTCGGCCAGCAACTCGGCTCAACAATCTAGTATTACCCAGATGGTCATTGATGGTACACAAGGAACTGCCTTAGGTGATGGACTGGTTCAGTGCATTAACCAATACGGCAACATCTATGAGGTAAGTCAGAGAGTGAGATTAATTTGGAGAAGCTGGCTGACACTCGTCTTTTACCTAGGCGGCTCGTTGTTATAATTCCGGTTCAGTTAACGCTGGAAACTTGAATGATGGCCAAGGAGCTACGGCATCCTACGTCAATGATATTGCCAACCGCATGACTGGCTGGCTTTACTCTAACTCTAAGTTCAACCAATGTTAATTGAGCGGCAACATCAATATGTTTTACCATTCAAGTATATAACTTACGGCTATTAGCATGTATATTCATTAAGAAAATAAACCTGATTCACTTGGTAATTCTCCAAGGCCTGCGTTTAACATTTGTCCCACTGCGCATATCTGCATTTAAGCGCTCCCTATGTATTTTCCTCTTTTTATAATGCCTGTTCACCTTTCCAAGTTTGGGTAAATAGTGATCACATTCAGACTGAACTCCAAATATTGTATGTAGGGTAATGCTTTCGGTACGTAGGTGAATAGCCGGTAGCGACGCATTGGGGAAATGGTGGGGTATCTACTGCCCCTGATACGTGGGGTGTAGCCGAGATGGAAAGTGAGAGATGGAGTAAGAGAAAGATTTTTCGATGCTCTGTAGACATTACCACGATTATATAGCTCAATTTTTTTAAGGTATTGACATGAACAAAACTGTGAAAACGATGACCTGGTAGAGCCTACGGGGCTCTAATGATATGTGTATGTAGATATACTACTTCGTATGTCCGCAATCTTGTACGGATTGCGTTCGAAAAGATCGCCTCGTAAGCGACAGTCATCCTACGAATCCATACCCCGGCACAACGTCGTATTTATGGAGACACTGGAATAACATTTCTTGGCGTGAGAATATTCTCCGTTAGCAATTGATCCTTAGTATTCCTCATAAAGCGAACGATCCTTTAGTGGTCGGAGGTGATGTGTACTCGTAGCGTGTAGTCCGCGTCACGCGACCACAGCCATGTCCGTCTCTCGCATCAACGCAGCATTCTGCGTCTTTTGGATTCTCCTCTTCATATTTTCCGCAATTTTCTCATACGATGACCCGTCATCCATCTTTTTCAATGCTAATAGAGCCTACGAACAGCGCTTTTCCAGCGTGAGAGCGGCTGAGGCGGACGCATACATCCGCAATCTACCCGCGAGAGTCATACCGATCAAACCTGTCGACAAGCTGCTCTGCATCGGCATCCCCAGCATCAATCGCACGACCGAGTCGTTCCTTTCCTCCACGATTGCTACATTGTCCGATACGCTCACGCCGGAAGAGCGTGCGTCTATCCGTATCGTGGTGCTACTGGCCGATAAATCGCCCTCGGAGCACTTTGCCTATGGACAGAATTGGCTCGAGCCGCTTGTTGACGAGGTTCTCCTCTATGGCGAGCCGCCTCAAGGAAGCACCAAGTATCGCCGTATACCGCTCGACCTGAAAGAGGGGAATATTCGTGGTGATGGCCGGGTTGAGAACATGAGACTTGACCACTCAGCGCTAGTCGAAGCGTGCAGAGAGCAAGAATACCCATATTTTGCGCTGGTGGAAGACGACATTGTTACCACTAGGGACTGGTTTCCTCGATTCGTAAAGGGGCTGACATACGTCGAGCAAAGGACCAAAGAGACTACGAGGGAATGGATATACCTGCGACTGTTTTATTCGGAAATATTAATGGGGTGGAACAATGAGGAATGGTTAGGCTATTCCAAAATTATCTGCCTGGTATACACCGCCGTGCTGGCTGCGTTTCTGGTTGGGCGGAAATACGTACGCGTCGGCGCTTCGAGCGGCGTTTCACCGCACGCGCAGCGTTACCTTGCGGCGCTCGTCTTTGGTCTTTGGTTGCCGGCTCTTATTGCTCTGTACTTCCTTTCTGGTCGTCTATTCACCGGCAGATTGAGCCCCTTCAGCTTGAGCACATTGCATGGAGCACGCGAGATGCCACACTACGGGTGCTGTGCTCAGGGACTCGTCCTTCCCCAGCGACACCTGGAGGGTTTCCAGGCCCTGCTTAGAGATCCGCCATACGATTTCCCGGGAGACATGATATTGGAAGATTATGCAGAAGCTCGTGGCCTTGTCAAGTGGGCGCTGGAGCCAAGCGTGTTTCAGCATGTTGGGTTCAAGGAATCTTCCGATGGAACTCGTAGGGCTGAAGTTTGGAACTTTGGATTTGAAAGGCAATATAGGATCTAATCGTGGGAACAAGTTTGTGCATTAAGATAAACAAAACCGTATGTGGCATAGTATATTTCTCGGTCATAGCAAGAATATATCATTCGCACCATCCATCTCACCCATGACTCCCTGGACATCCACACGGCGACCTAAGAAATCTTGTTTCTCTCGTACACGCATCATTAGTATCAGGATTAACCTGTGGTCAGTCAAACTCTCCCCCTTGTCACCGATTGAAGTATCCATATACTCTCCGGTAGCATGGCTGCGCTCTCGTGTAGAGCCATTCATGGCCGACGCCATTTCATCCATAAATTCCGAAATCCAGTCCGCATAAATCTCGTCCGTTGTCTCAATTCCTGCGATAAAGATGGGCAAAGGCCATAGCATTGAGCGAGGTACCTTCATTAAAGACGCCAACCGGCTCTTGCGGTGTATCTGTCGAAGTTGTAAAGCAATTTTCAGTATACCGCTGGTTGCCATTGCGGCAGTCGAATCACTACGGATATCTGGGTACAAAAATCGTGACCATAAGACTTTGGCAGACAGAAATGCAGCATAGCAAGATAACCACTGCAATGAGGCTCGGTCGATGTCTCGTGATGCATTTGCAGGCAGAGGTGAATGCGGAGATAGGCTAACGTTGGCAAGGTGATTATGGGAACCTTTGTTGACAATATTTTTCCCCAGGCTTGTGGCAACATGACGGAGTGCATTTGCGGCAGGATTCGTCGCTATTGCAAGATCAAATTCTGTATCCATGCGCCGTATATCGAGGTTGATAGCGGTCTCCTTGGCTTCTGCGAGCTCACGGTGTTCCGAGAGACTGGAGTTTTGTTCTAATACATGTTTCCACGAGCGATACTGAAGCATATTAGAAATGAGGCAAAATGTTTCATGCGTTCGAACTGATACAGGCACTTTTTTCTCGTCCTGAACTAGCTCGTCAGCAGGATAAGTTTGGCCAAAAATCTCTGACAGGTATGAATGCGAATGTGATAGAATGTATTTGTAACTGGGATGGCGTATGAGCGCGTGTAGCAGCGTAGTCATGGCGGTGTGTTCTCCACTGTTGCTGGATGATAATGATGAGGAGAATATCCTTAGGCGGACATCGATGTAGCAGAGCCATAAGAGAAATTTGCATGCCAAGGCAGAGAGAAACGTATTATCTAGATGGCATGCTAGATGCTCTTTTAAATTGTCCAAGCGCCTGAGAATCGAAGTAGCATCGCCATTCAAAACGTCGCATCTGCAGAGAAATAACACAGACGATATTGTGATTTCGGCTTTTGAAGAAATGACACATTGACCGGTCGGTGCAGCTGGGCCAGGCTCCAAGAAGTGGTCATTTGAGTCAACACAACACGATAAACGCTCAAGGCCTTGAACCGCCTGAGCATAGTAAGTTTTCCACGATTCGTCGTGGGATATAGAGGTTGCTGCTAAGTGTTTTGCAGCCCAAGCTAGGACCGCAAACCGGAATGGAGAATCGGGACTACAGTGGTCACTCTGAATGTAGTCTAGGACGAATCTTAGATAGTTTCCTTTACCGTCCTCTTTGAGAGAGTAGCCACAGCTGGCAATCCACCGCTCGAAATGAGTCAGATAAGCAGTGTCCTGATTGACGTGCGGCAGAGACATTTCCTCTAGCTGCGGTGGGAAGTCTGTTACTTTGGCGCGCTTCTTTCCGTATGGTGTTGACTCTTCCATCGGCTGCCTCCGGCGACTGCCTTCTCCAATATCGTCAAGCTGGTATTCTAGCCCGTTCATGGAAAATGTGGAATCCGGCCAGCTGGGAAACTCAATGTCTTTGTCAAAGAATGACTCAAAAGAAAAGTTAAAATCCGAGACATCTGAGATCTGGAAGCTGGTCAATCCAACAATATCTCCCTCTGGCCGCTGGTTGTCGAGATTCGTGGTATCATGTGTAGATGACGTTGTCTGCTCAGAGTTCCATTTGGCTGACCGTGTGTTGGATTCGGGCTGCCATTTATCTTCCAAGTCGGTAAACACCATGCCAGCTAAGTCCGGTGATTGGTGTTCTCTCATGTCCAACTCTGTCGCGCATGGTTGCCGATGGTCACTGACATCCCCAGCAACATCGGGCTTCGTCTTGGGATGTGATGCTAAGTGAAGCGTCTTAGGGACCTGCTGCCTTGGATTATCCGGGGATGTGGCTAAAGATATTCTCATATTGCTGTCAAACGATGAAATACAGGCTGCTTTAAGTCGGACGCAGTTTTGACACGGATTGCCTCCCGAGCAGCGGACTTTTCGCTTCCTGCAGGTCATGCATCCTGCTCTGTGATTAGTTGATCATGTCCACTGACAATACCGTCATTCTAATACGGCTATTGATCTCCGCCGAGGGTTGCTTACTTACCATGAAAGCTTCGGCGTTGTGTGCGGTCCATTGTTGAAACGATTACTCAGGCATCTGATCAGTTGGATGGGGTCAATAAGAGACGGATGCAAGCTCAGCCGCGATTCAAAGGAAGATTGTTGGTGGCCTGTTCCCATTAGCGCGCGGTGAACAAATATAGGCTATATATGAAGACGCCACTGTGATACCAGGTCCCCTCAGCAGTGCGGTATTGGAGCTATCTACTGTGGATTTTAAGGTCACATGTGGCGATAGTGACTACAAGTTAAAAAATCCCAACTCTGTAGTGAAAGTACGAGGCAGGGTAATGATCTCAACATTCTACGACGCAGTCGAGCACTTTTTCATTGCGAGTAAAGAATTCTTGCCAAGGTGTTAAGCTATTTGTCCATCGATCTGCCTCACTGGTGAAGAAATTCCAGTATATAACACCGGTAGCCAAAGTTTTTTCAACAACATGGTGCATTTCTTAGGACATATACATTATATTAGAACACCCAACTTGCCACTCTTTCAAACTACGTATCCTGTCATTTATTTCATCTTTCGTCCCACAAAGATCTCTTTCGATACATTGCAACCAGCTACCAAGCATATCGAAAGTAATGCAGCTCTTTGTCAGTCAGGTCAAGGAAGTCATCCTCCTGTATGGCATTTGGATCGACTTTGCCATACTTCTTGTCACGTCGTTTGTTCTGTAAAATTAGGTAGGTCATCAAGATGAAAGCCAACACAATCAAAGCCACGAACGAGGCAATCATTCCTCGAAAGCCTGTGGGGTAGAGGGGTGCTTCCGAGTCGATGAAAAGCTGAGGTGCGACAAGATTTCCTGCCGAATAAGCAAGAAATATTCCTGCAGAAACGGCCGTCTTGCGCGACATTCCAGCGAAATTGGAAGCAACGAGGCTCAACACCATGATGTAGCTAATGGTGTTCGTGAAGAGAATGTACACACCAGCCAAACGAGTGAGTTTGTCAGATGCAGGCACATAATACACTATCAAGCTGCCAACCAAAGGAGGGATGTTGGATAAAATAATCACGACGCATCGAGCGTTTCCTATATAAGAACCGACGATACCACTGGAACCATTAGCCTACTATAGGTATAAAAGGGGCGAAGAATAACTTACGCAACAATGACACTGAAAAGCTGAATGGCATGCTCGGGCATAGAATATATAGTCGCCTCGAGGTTGGTGTATCCGAGTCCCGTTAAGATGAGTTTATTGAACTAGAAGGTCAACATAGTTAGCAACCCATTAAGTTTGCGATTGATTGGATAGAGGTATGATAAGATGAACGTTGCGTTGAAAGCATCGGCCTGACGGCGAACATGTGGAGTAGTGAAGACTCGAAATGTGGGCAACGATTGCTCGACACCTCAGAAAAGAAATTAAGAGATGAAGGGGATAAGTTGTACTGACCGCTGTTAATCCACCACCGGGAAGGCACTGGATAAATGCAATACAAAAGAATATCCACGCTTGGGGGTCCACAAGAACAGAAACCGCTTGTTTCCATTGCCAGTGAGAAGAACTTATCCCGGTATGATTCGACATTACACGCAAAACCGCGATTCGTTTCTCTCGTTCATTTAAGAATTTCATCTTCCACGGAGAATCGGGCAAGAAGAACAGGAGGATCATAGACCAGAGGACTGTGAATCCGCCAAAAGTGATGAACATGTACTTCCACGGCGAAAGCGAGCCATGGCCATGGCCAATACCGTAAGCAATAAGGTCTCCAAAAAAGGACCCAACAGAGTTGCCCGCCCACCATATACACGAACGAAGAGAGTGCTCCTTGCGAGTATAATATTGGCTGGTAATCAGCACAAATGCCGGGTTCGTAACGGACTCAAAAAGGCCAAGGAAGAAGCGTGTGGTAGCAATGCCTGCAAAGTTCTTGGCTGTGATGCCTAGTAAAATGCAGGCACCCCAGCCAAACACATTACCGGCCAACCATTTACCCATAGGGACTTTGTGAAGCAAGTATGCATTGACTGGCTGTCCAAGCATATAACTAAAGAATCTGCGTTAGTTGTTATGCATCGACGGTCGTTCGTATCGGCGGTACATCATACCCAAAGTAAAAAATGCTAGCAACCCAGCTGTACTGTTGACCAACAAGATGCTGTAAAAGCATTAGTATCCGATTCAAAACTTTTTACTGTAACACACTTACAGTATCATCTTTAAGTCCAAAGACTGACGCGTTAGACAGAATTCCTTTATCTAGAAAATTCAAGGTATACGTCCCGAGGAGCTGGAAAGGTATGCCGTCAGCACATTGTTCTTCATAGTTATATAAATTACAAAACATTTCATGGATGGTGCCAAATATACTCACCAGTGGCATCAGCATTAAATCGATTTTCCACCGCACACTCCTCGCTTCCTGATCTGTATAGGCGAAATTTTGATCCTCTGTAGTTTGGAGAAAGTCAAGAGCATCATCGTGATGTTTGTGTAACTTCTTGGTGAAGAGGTCTTCCCCAATCCGATGAACATCACTCGGCTCTACAACAAGTTCATCATGGTGGGCTGAGTTGATTGCATTCTTGTCTGAAGCCATTGGTATTTTCACACGAAAAGACAGCTATGCCTTGCAAAAATTGTAGGTTTTGTAATTGTACTTGCCAGAGCCATTATCCCGGTGATCAGTGTCCTCTTAAACAGTTTTTACATCCATCGAAATGCCTTGGCCGCTGCTTATCTCGGTCGTTGCCAAGAGGTGAGGAGAGCTTGCTATTCAGCTGCCGAGGGTGGGGGAAGATAGGCAGCTCGCCATGACTACCAAGAAGGGTTACTATGCCGACCCCACAAACCCACAGCCAGACAAGCTAGCCTCGTACATGGTTGCCATGCCGAGATGGCGATACCTTCAGTGATATCTTCGGAAGAGACCTTTATGCCGTTCTATATCCGATTACCTCCTTGGACGGCCACTTCCTGCACTACTACATTAAGGCCATCTTTTCCTGCTGATTCCCGATGGCTATTAAGTTTCTTTGGCCAATCGCCAGCGTCCAGAATCTACTCACCAAAACAGGCTAAGTTGCCTAGCGCGCCAATCCACCATGATGCTGCCGTCGAACTATCAGCATATTGTTCTTAGGGGACTACCATATGAACGTGGCCATACACATGGAGAACAGGCTCGGCAGAAGATTCTTGATAGCCTTGCTCACTATCACGCCCCGGGAAAATTACTTCCATGGTATGGATTGACTCTTATGGTCTATTAGATATTACCCTATTTAGGCATCTGTATTCTACATTTACTGACCATGTGCAGGGAGACGTCTCTGCGCATCATCAAGGAGGTCTATCTCCCAGGCATAGAGAAATATTTTCCCGAAGCACTCCCTGAGCTTCAAGGTATCGCAGATGGAGCCGGCGTTGATTTGGATGAGATTTTGTTCCTCAATGCCCGTTACGATCTTGCTAGGGTCCGGGGATCAACTATTCGACCTTGTCCCTCGAGCTCAAATACAAACCCGTCTAAAGCCGCCGTAAATGGCCATGGAACTCAAAATGGTGATAACCGAAGCCAAAGCGCAGTTTTGGGCGATGATATCTCAGATATGCAAGAGCTTCAAGAGTGTACCACTGCTGGATTCCTTGCTGAGTCGATGAGCAATGGTGACATTATCTTGGCCCAAAATTGGGACATGTCAGCCAACGTTTACCTTAAAGATACGGCTGTATACCTAGAGATCCACCCAGATGCATCTGAAGATCTGCCCGCTATGTTTGTAATGACTGAAGCGGGCCAGTTGGGTCGCTCCGGCTTTAATTCCGCAGGACTTGGCGTCTGCGCCAGCTCTCTCATGTCAACTGAAGATTACTTCCCACTGGATCTCTCTCTGCCTCCAGGGAGTCCACAGGAACCACTCTTACCAATGTCACTGGTCCGCCGACAGTTCTTACACAACACCAATTTTGCCAATGCACTTATAAACGTCAAAAATGCCCCGAGACACCTATCGAACAAGCTCATTGTCGGAACTGCAGACAACTTTATCATGTCTTTGGAGATTACGCCAGGCGCTGTTCACCTCGGATATCCTTCCAACGGAGATAATTTCGTGGTAGCATCGAACCATTTCACCAGCGAATCCTTCCAAGCAAGTCAATGGAACGATCGTTACCCCGGTGGCAGCAGTTGGTTCCGCGCCGTCAGAGTCGCACAAAGAGTCCGGCCATCGAATAACAAACAGCTCACGGAAGAGAAAATAACCGAAGCGTTCTGCGATCATTTGTCACTGCCTTCATCTGTCTGTCAACACATGGAAGATTGCACGGTCAAGAACGTACCAGATTATCCGTACAAGGGTGCCCAGACAACTTTGGCTCATGTTCGATACAACCTAACCAAGCGAACGACGAGCGTTTGCAAGGGCCCGCCTTGCATGGGCAAGTTTGATCAGTATTCTCTACCTATTACAAGTAATTTGTAAGTTACAATCAAGAGGAGTGGGAGCTCTTTTACTCGATAGAGATTAAATGTACTGACTATTATGTAATAGAGGTCAGCATGAAAACAGAGAGATTGGTGCCAACTACACGATTGTAAATGGCAAACTCAGGAAGCAGGAAACACCCTAATAGTAGGATTACAGGTCTAACATGAATTGTGTTTCAACAGTAGCATTCAACACTGATTGTGCTTAAAATTTTGTATGGTGCAATGTTGGTCAGATACTGGACATTGCATGTCAAGTGAGCAAAACGGCATTCATTTGGGCTAAAGAATAGAACGCTGAGAAAATATTCACTTATATGAAATACAATAATACCTCATTACATTTACTAGTTATATGCTATCACAAACAACATTATACATAAATATAAATGCGGAACTGTGCTCGTGATTGGAGATGATACCTAAGAGTCTTGTACAGTAAAACGATACTGATCCCCTCTCTCAAGATACACAACACGCTCTCGCAGGCCTTCCTGTTCGACTTCATTCTTGAAATCTGACAGTGGTGACAGGAAAATGTCATAATCATCAAAATGAATTGGTATCGTAATATCTGGGTCAATAAGATGGATCATCTGGATTCCTTGTTTGGCATCCATAGTGACCATGACCAATGGCGCAGAGGGCCCCGGAATAGTTGTGCCTCCCAGATGAACTAGCATAAGATCAATTCTCTTGCCATTGAGTCGCTCTGGTATCTCTTTCAACTCATCGACGAAAAGAGTATCTCCTGAAATGTATATGCGGTAACCCGTCTTGAGTTCCTCATCAGTATTCTGGTCGAAGTGGTGATCACAATTAGTAGTGATCCATCCCAACTCCAGGAGCCATCCATTTGTGGGTGGTACAGCACTCAGTATATCATTGATGACAGACAGAGGGCCCGGGGGGATATGTTTTCCGGGCATACCGGTCACTCTAATCACAGATGTGGTTGAGTTACCATTTGTTGGGTCGGTATGTATGCTTGTTGGGTCTTCCAGTAGTATACTCTCGAAAACGTCCAGGGCGTGAATAGCCCTGAAAGGCTCAGGGATAGACTCGGATGTCAAACATGCTTTGGCATGAGGAGTCGTAATAATCGGAAAGTCCCGATTGAGTGAGTCCTCAACCAGCTGATCAAAATGATCTTCATGGTAGTGAGACAACAGAATGCAGTCCATTTGAGGCAATTTGTCGAGGTCAACAGCAGGATTGGTCTTGCGCCGGGAAGTAACACCAGGCCCTAAATGAACATGGTCTCCCGCATGCAAAAAGTTCGGATCTGTCAAAATGCGAAACCCGCCCCATTCCAGGACAGTTGTAGCGGTTCCGATAAAGAAGATACTGGCATCCTCCTTACCGTCTGAATCACGAGGATGTGTACGGACATTTGTGATTGGTAGACTAGTGGGAATTTCTCTATCCTCAGCTTGTGAACCAAGCAACGAGACTCTGGACTTGGGGCCAAGGATAAGTCGCTCTGTTGGCTGCATTGTTGATAATAAGAATGGCTTATTGGAGAAATTGGTTGGATGAAGACAAATTAGCCACATGAATTGTAATATATGAGACCCGACTGTGTAGGGCACTTCACCTAGGGTTCCAGAGCCATGATGCTTGATGACGCCACAAAGACGTAGCAAATATACAACCTATACATCTAAAGAAGGATCACACCGCACGGCGCTTATTCTCGGGTGTGGCAAAGGGGGGAAAAAAAGAGCAGCTGCATTGCCAGGTATCTAATAATGTTAGTCAAATGATACATTAAACTTCTTTACAAGCTAATATTTCCCGAGCTATATCCTCGGTAATTATATTAATCTCTATATGCGTGCTTATTCGGGTACTGCTATAATGGCACTCTGTCCCGTGGCATCATTGTACACGTTTTTGCTCAAGACTTTTAGGCCAGCGTTGTTAAGCAGACTAATCCACTGCTTTTCAGTTCTTTCAGTTGAGGCAAAGCTAACCATCATGGTCATGTCGATTTCGGTTGATCGCGAGTGGGCGCCTGTGTTAGGAATAATAATCTCGTCGATAACGAGTACCGATTCTGAAGACATCGCGGACAGAGTATTCTGAATGATGGTGATACTCTTTTCGTCTGGGTAATCATGTAGTATGTTACGGAGGTAATACACTTTTGCACCTGTTATTGTGTTCAGTATACTCGCAGACGCGAACGGCTTACTCTGGGCGTACCTTTAAGTGGCTGCTCGGTCCAGATATCATAGCTTTGTTTCTCGACTCCTTCAACTGGAATAGCTTGTGGAATAACAAAAGGTTGGTCTTGTAGCACAACACGGCCTAGCAACTTAGGATGGACTTTCTTGAGCAAAGCGCACTGCTGGCCAATGCCACCGCCAATGTCCACAAAGAGCAGGGTGTCTGCAGAAGGATTTGAAGCGTGTTCGGCGAAATCAAAAACATCCAGCCAAGATTTCCGGCCATCATGAAGCTCAGACATCCATAGGTTAAAATCGTCCATGATTCTTGGTTGCCTCATAGCCCATGCAAATGCTGGTTCTTTGGTGTTGTGGGCGGCTTGGAAGGGACTATGCACCAAGTCATCTGGGTTGGCATACTTCGTATCGGCTAAAAATTGAGGTGCAGCCAAAAGACACGGCATAATGGCCATGAATCTATTGATCACCGAATTAGTGCGGAAACAGGAGCGCTGTGTAAGAGAATTTGACCTACGAATGCGCGATTCCTGCTTTAAAGCCTGGGCGAGCTAAGGTGCGAGTAATTGTAGTGGCAGCATAGTTGTTCTCACCAGCCTCCATGATAAGATCATGAGAGGCTAAGAATCGAAGAATACGGCCTTGAGATCTGGATTAGTGTGCCTTAAACTATATAAAATATGCTCAACGTCGTTGAAAGCAAAGGTGATGAGCATACTAAGTAGCAATGGATCAGCTTTCGAGGACTGGGCAAGTATCGTAGTCGTGACTGGAACCGTAGAATTGGCGAGCGAGGTGAAAATTCCGAGCTCACAAGCAATATGAGAGAAAGTAAGGATCATAGGCTGCCGAAGAACCTGTTAGTTGCGCTCCGCTACTGAGTGAAGTATCGTGTTGAAATATTGGACTTACTGAATTGTTCACCCGGTAGATGGTATCAAATGGGTCCTCGGTAACGTTCAGTAGCTTCTTAGCAGCGTCATAGAGCGCGCGTCGTTCACCAGCATCAATAGGCGGGGAACTGGCGGCAGCTTCGATCTGTGATGCAAGGCTTAACATTGTGGACTGAGATGGCTGGTTTTTGGCTCGATGTTCAACGATTGCGAACAGTAAAAGTCTAGTTGGGAGAGAGAGCGTACTTAAGTAAATTAGTTAAAGATATATGGATTTAGAGACTGTTGTAATAGAATCATAATAATATCGAAAGGCAGAAGGCTATTTCCTGGGTGAATAATGCCCATGATGCTTGAGCTGCAGCCCATTGGCAGAACCTGATAGTAACGGTAATGCTAGCTGCACTGGCGCATACTAGTAGTGAAGCACATCCACTGCGCCACTTCCTTCGAAGCTATTTGTTGGCACTACTGCAGTTACTAAATGCTTAATACTCCTTCAGGATTGCTGAAGTTGTTGTGAATTCCAATTAAATTCTCGCGAAATGACACAAGGGAGGAAAGATGGCATGAATCGTAGACAAGTTTGAATGGTACCCGTCTTTTAGAACAAGACACTAGGCTACCTAGGTAGCAAAGGTGTTAAAGCGAGCTTAGTTTCTTTAGTCAGCGAGTCTCGACCTGTTGACAGAACCGAGCTAACACAAAAACTCAAATACAGGTAATAGATCGTGACTATGTATATGGGTTGATGTAGTGTGTAATAGTACCAAGCCAAGAGTTGCATAAGAATTAGTAAGATAATGATCAAAATATCTGGGCCTTGAGAAGTTTGCCGGCTTTATGTAGTTGGGGCCAAAAATATATGCATATCAAGTAACTTTATTATGGACGTTGTGTATAGGTTATCTACTACCAAGCATGACTGAGAATTATACGCAGCGCAAACCGAGAACTAACTCATCCCTTTACGGAGGATCTTTCAACAATAGCTTCATCACGTTGAGTTATCCCCCAAGTGCTTATAAACGGCAAGACAATACCATACGCGTATAAAGAAACCAGTGATTTAACGTATTGACCAGAGGTCAAAACAGGTATTCACTACTCCATATAATGTAAACCAAAGGGTTAAAATATGAAGCGAAATTCTAGGCCCATAGCCAAGACGATAAATTGTCAGGCAGCTGATGATGTGGCGACATTGTAAGCAGATAACTATGCTTGTTCTAGCGGACTTGGCTTGCCATTGTGGTACCTATCTTATGATGACACATTTATTACATAAGTATCTAAAATAAAATATTTGTAATTATGAACCTCTTTCCGACAAATGCTTTTCATTTTTCACGCTCCTTTGATACGCAATCAAATACGCGGTTGGTTCATCTGCTGATGTGAAAAATGATGGCAAATCCAGAGTGAACCGTTCCACTAGTGCGGAGGATTTGCTAGCCGACCGCATTCAGAGAGATGCAGGAGGGTGAGTAAGCTGTAAGCCATTCTTGCCAAACTGATACTTCTCGAACTGCCTTTTCCCCTTTCTTATCGGGCATATATATACCGACTCGGCTGTTAATGGACAAAGAGTATTGTCAACAAACACCATGACGAGGCCTCCGATACCCTATACTCTTTGAGAACAACTGGCTTTAGGAATTCCGCTTAAGCGAAACCCGTGCACCGGCAAGCTTTTACCTGATCGGGCAGATCTTGACAACTGGGGAGAGTCGACCTCTTCACCCTTCCGCAGATGACGGATAGTTATTGATTCATTGAACTATAGAATATGGTCTACTAGAAAAATGAAAAGACTCTGCAGGTTGAGTGAGTCTGTCGCAAGGAAAATGTGTTCATGATCTAAAAGTAAAGTGCCTTTTCTCATGGGAGATTTGGAAAATTTTCGATGATGTTCTCTTTGCAATTTACGAATATCTTTCAACATTAAACATCCGAAATGTTGCTGCTATAACTAATCGCAAGCGCCGAAGATTACAGCTCACATTAATCAATGTGGCTTCGCAATAAATGCTACAGTTTACTTCGTATTAATGCGTCCATGTGGGGACAGATTGACTGCGCCTCTATCCAAATGTCAGCGTTTATTTCCAATTCAAGGGACAGATAAACAACAGATGCGCCTATACCTAAACCTTAGCACTATCTTGAGCTAGGAATCTACTGTCATAGGCTGGCCTTAAATAATGGAAACGCGTAAAATTTTATCCTGGGGTTCTTGAGCTGTCTACAGGCCACACGCAGTATCGATTTGCCCCGAATCCCGACGTGTTCTGGCGCGGCTAGGTGATGCCTCTGGAAGCCGCGCGTTTCAAGATTGGAAAATCTGAGAGCACAGCCTTTTTGAAAAGGGGGAGAGCCTTCCATTGTAACATATTTAAGACTCTAAAAGCATCATGCGTGTCTCTGTTTTTTAATTAGATTACGCGCCAACATTCGCTTCGTTACCTCTCAGTCACCTTCGTTTCTCCTGTTCGATACTATATTGTCATTCATAATATTTCTTTTTCAACCATTCAAAATGAGTTCCGGTGATAATTGTATTGCGGACTGGCAGCACGTAACATATTCCTATTATAAATATGTCCCATCTCTTGCGGCTGCAGGGATTTTCAGCGCACTCTTCTTTTTATCACTAGCCGGCCATTCTTTTCGAATGGTCAGAGCAAGAGCATGGTTTTTAACGCCATTGGTCATTGGTTGCTTATGTACATAACCCAAGAGAACTGATGCTGCCTGAGGAAGATGCAAGTAACTGACCGCTTCTAATAGTTGAGTTTGTCGGCTTCGTTGGCAGGGCTGTTTCAGCAGAACAGAAGCCTGGATGTTGGACTGAGACACCATATCTTGTCCAGACACTATTTATATTACTCGCTCCAGCCTTATTTGCAGCATCGGTGTATATGTCACTCGGACGCATTATTGAGCTTGTTGATGGAGAAAAGCATGCGATTATAAAGCGAACATGGCTTACCAAGATATTTGTTTGCGGTGATGTGATCTGCTTTCTTCTTCTTGCTGGTGGTAAGTTTTAAAGTCAAGGCATATTGCACACCATTTGCGAGACATATCTAACATCAGAATAGGAGGCGGTATGCTAGCTTCTGCAAAGACCAACAAGGCCGAATTCGATGCTGGAAATAATATAATCATTGGAGGCCTTGTGTTGCAGCTTCTTTGGTTTGGACTCTTCGTTGTCATAGCACTTATATTCCACCGTCGAATGATACTGGCTCCCACCGCACGAAGTCACCAGGCCGATATAAAATGGAGAAGCTATCTCCACGCACTCTATGTTGCAAGTGCGCTTATCATCATTCGAAATATCTTCCGTCTTATTGAGTATTGCCAGGGCAGTAATGGATACTTGCTGACTACAGAGGTCTTTGTCTATTGTCTGGATGCCCTGCCAATGTTCTTGGTTGTTGCTTGGTTTCTTTGGAAATATCCCGGAGAAATGAGTCCTCTCCTTCAAAAGCAGGCTCTTTACAACAATTCAATGCACGAGATCTAATTTTATAGAGTCCGATATCAAATTATAGAGCTACTAGAGTAGAAGATTCGAGATACACATCTGTTACTCGCTTCCTAGGATAAAATTGAACTTCTTTGGGTGTTATTAAGTCCGGTTATTAGATATTAGTTTCTATTACGGAGTATACTCTACTGATCCGCATTATGATAACGGCAACTGGCACTGTTGTGCAATAGTAATTCTATACTATTGACTATGCACATAGTCCATACTAACCATTATGTCTATGTTAAAGCACTGTCACTACAGTCGCAAGTAGTGCTGTTCCTATTCAAGAGTCTGGAAGAGAGTTACTCAATTGCATGTATTGTTTCAGTGATGTTTATTCTTTGGCTATTTAAACAGCACCTGCTTTGGTAATTAGCGTTTCAATACCAATTTAAGTCCTTAATGCAACACTACCTCAATTCTACGTAGAGACCAACACTTCTGTTATCACAACAATCTTAATATCGTGAAAATACTACAGACATTGATTCTGCTATAATTCTGCTCAAGCAAGACCTTTCAAACTTCCAAGAAGTCTCATATATCGACGCAATCGTTCGGTGGTCTTTGTACTACGTCTCCAGTCCACTTTCTGCTTTCCATAGGTAAGTGTGAATGCTTCGGTGTCTCTTACAGATATAAGACTGACTTATCAGAGTGGTTACTTTACGAAATCCGACGCCGTTACCGGAAAATTATAGTATTTCTTTAAGAAGGCCTTTCAATCCCTAGAGCAGAGACATGCGAAACCTAGGGATATGGCTGGTAAGAATAAGAACTAAAGATTTTGTCAAATACAATGAGGCAGCATCGTGAATGCGCGGTGGCTGAAGCTATAGACATCTTTTGCATATTCATGGAGCATTGTTTTTAATTAGAGGATCAATAGGGGACGCAAATTTCGTCCTTCTCATTTTTTCTTTGGACAAGAGATAAGAATTAACATTTGTTCTCGTATACTAGAATGGAAGGTTCATAAAAAATTACCGAGATGCTGGAGATATTAAGCATTCATCGATACTCAATGTCGGATCTTTGGGTATTTTGACTCATTATGGGCCATATTAGGTGGTAGATGACATCCAAGGCCATGTTTGTCAACCAGCATAATGGTCTGAGCAAAAGAGGGAAGAAAAGAGAGGAAAATAGAGAAAGATATATAAAAAAGCATTTGTAGCCTATTAGTGTAGTTCGACTGTCGAACGTAGCAAGATGTACAGTACCATACAGGTTTAAATCTTCACCTTCCACTCCACATCTTCCCAACCCGGTCGCCGCCTCATCTTTACGTTATCTAACCCGATTGGCTTCTTTGCTCCCGCATTCACAGCATAATTCTGCGTAACAAACCCATTCTCGGCTTCACAGTCTAGAGCCATGATAACCAGAGCACCAGAAGCAAGGATCTCCATCTTGGCGAGATGGCGACCAGGACACAAGTGAGCTCCACCGCCATATGGTACAAATCCCTGAGTCTTGACTTTGCCTTTACTGTCCGTTGCAATGCCGCCGGGTAGAAACTTTTCAGGTCCAAAGGTTTCAGCGTCTCCACCCCAAAACGTATCCCGGTTATGCAGGAGGAATGTAGGTATAGACACTCTCCAACCCTTTTTAAACAAAACCTCACGTCCAGTATCTGGGTCGGTGAGTACAACGTCTTCGAGAACCGCTCGATTACACGTCGGTGTAGAACCAATACGGAGAGCCTCCTGATAACAAGCATGGAGTAATGGGCATTCAGTCTCGGCGCGTCCAATATCAAGCTCCGCTTGGCGACCGTCGGGAGTTTCTTTGACAGTCAGAACGGATTCAAGCTCTTTACGGAGGGCTTGTAACAAATTCGAATTGGCAAGAATATTTTGTATCATGGCAACAGCTGTGGGAACAGTGTTGACTGTAGCAACTGATACATTAAACACTTCGATACGAGAGTAGTCCTCGATGGTGACATCCATCTTGCGTGCCGTGGCAATGCCTAGTTTCACAGCATCGCTGGCGAAACTTTCATTTCCACTTTGAAAGAATTGTTCGAAAGCCTTGGAGATTTTGTTGAGAGTACGGACACCAGTGGGTGCGATGAGATTGGGGAGGAAGCCCCAGCTCATCCGTAGTTGGTTCTCATCAAAAGTCCTGTAATTATATATCCATGAGTAATAGAACGTCTGAGAGAGCTTTGGAATCTCTTACCAGATGTCTTCAATAATGCTTTTATCAAGAGCCACTGGGCTTTTTGGCCCGTATAAGCCATTAGCTGTGCCCAGCGTAATGACATCCCGTAGCCATTGGTAAAAGTCTCTTGTTGTCCATTCTGCATCAAACGCATTCACAGCTTCAGCTACTACATCTGAGCACATCTGGCCAGGCAGGTTAACACCTGGACCAGGGGCGAGTGCGTGACTGAACTCTTCACGTCGTTCTCTTAGGGCTGGGGAGCCGTTGTAAAAGCCTGTGTGGTCGATACCAAAATGGTGGCCTGCATCCTTGCTTAGACCCAACATCTTAGGCGCCACATATGCGATTAGAGGTTCCATAGACATTGATTTGGACTTCAGAGCGGCATGGGACAGTCCCGGCGTTGTGACGACATATGTTTTGTGGCCCATGACACTCAGTGTGTAGGCAGGCCATGATGTGTGATGCCTTGTCAACTTAGTATGCAAAAACATCCATATTCAAGAGATATTAGTTGTTCTTACCTCATACGGTCCATATAACTGACCCCATGTCTATAAAACCCTACAAAATGACCAATGAGTGGTATAGATGGTTTCACAATAGGTGGCTCTCTAGGATCGTGCCCCGAGACATCAAAATAGTGCCAGATAGCCAGAAGGACACAGAAACCGAGACCAACATATACAGATGAGTGCCTGGTAACCTCCCCGGTGAGGTTGTCAAGGGGTAAGGAGGAAGACGTTGTGTGAATATCCATTGTTGGTAGCTGTGATACTCTCTCTTTGTGAGAGACCACTAATGGTATGGCTCACGCTCAATATCGTCTGGCTATGTACGTGCATGAATGACGACGCCAGATCCCAATTATGTATTTTCTTTTCCAGAGTGTGTTAGAGAATGTAGGGAAAGTAATCATATGTACGGTAAGCTCTAGGGATATTAGCACGAAGACTTACCTGGAGAAAGCTCCTTGTCGACTACGTCGCTTATCGCCAATCTTACGAGTGCTTAGAAGAGGTATGTTTCATCCTTCGTCCAACGTGGGCTTGCCCATAATATGCTCCTACATCGGGTAGTGTACAACGGGCGCGCGATTTTGGATCCACGAACCAGTAGAATGTGCTACTTCAGCCAATCATCTACAATACCGTTTCTTGGGCAGAACCTCTAAAAATAGGCCACGACGGCGTTCTCCTCGATAACACTGACTGATTAAAGTTCTTTATGCATCTCTTCTATCCTCAATTTGGTTAATGATCAGCGAGATCTTTTAATGCAACATAGGATCTCACAGTTCGTACGGGATTACGCAGAAGGGACAGGGAAACAATGCCGGTGTTCATGTTAGACCGACGGCGGTGTAAAATGGAGATTGCTGCCGCTAAATTAAGGCTCGGCTATAACAATAAACTGTGGATGATTGAGGCCTGTGCCTGGTGGCTATGGCAGGTCCACAAAAGTAATCAAGCAACACCAATTGCCCAAAAGACAATATGGGCTGGGGCGTCATCACAGACCCCATCGTGACTCAAGTGTTTACTCGCGAATCCATCAGGATGGTGTGATCTATCAGATTTATTGAGGGAAATTAGTCTTGGAAGGGACGTGTTTAGCAGCAATAAACTTGGTGCGTGTCATCATGCCCTGGTGGCTGATTCTATGCTATACGCACCCCATCAGCACCAGCACGAACCTAACCAGCTCTCAATTGTGAGTCTGCTCGCAGTTTGAGACTTCAAGATATGAACAATTTAATGGGCGTGTTGGGGCTCAAGCCAAGGCGGAATTCACTCTATGCTTGCCTATTTGACACTGGAGAGCAGGAGTCACCCACACTTGACAGTATTTCGTGTCGTGTGTCTTTTATGCTCGTTATAAGTTCTCATTTTTCAGGCATTCACTCACATACTGTCCCATTACTACTCCATCTTACGCACCATTGAATATTAGCAGAGATGGGTGTCCAGTCACTGCTTGCACTGGCCGTCGCGATTGGCGTCACCTCGTATCTCAAGCTCCATGGCGCCTCATACACTGCAATTCTACTTGGTCTTCTGGTATCTACAGTAGCCCAGCTAGCTATATCATTGGCATTCTCAAGTTTAATCTACCGGTGGTTCATATCGCCAACGAAAAGTCTGCCCCATCCTAGGGTATGAGATCCGAACACTATGACATTCTCGGGTATGAAATATGGCTCACTTTTGCTAGGATACTCCCTTCATCTTGGGCAACTTGATCCCATTTCTGAGCGAGCCATGGGGATTTCCGCTGGTACGCTGGCAGCGTACGGTGCCAACCACTACTAGTGGCTTTTATCGTGTGTTTCTGGGCCCATTTGACTATCTCATTCCCAAGAGTTCACAAGCAGTGACGACGGTCATGACCCAGCCGTATTTGTTTCATAAACCTGCTGCCGTTCGAGATGGACTTGTTGAGAGCTTAGGGGTTGGCCTCGTTGCTGCCGAGGGCTCTGTCCATAAAGTACGTGGTCTCGACTTGCATCTCAAACTGTCATCATCGACTCTAACTTTCTTCATAGCGACAAAAAAAACTCCTTACGCCTATATTTGGGATGAGTCGTAACAGACGTCTTGTTCCTCAGATGTGGGCGAAAGCCCTTATCCTAGCAGACAAGATGCAAGAGCTTGTTACCAAATTTGATGGCAACTCGGACATACTTTTTATGCATCCTCTGACCATGGCAGCGACTCTTGATGTCATTGGTGTAACCACTCTGGGTGTTGACTTTGACTCCGTGACACGGCCTGATCAACCCATCTTAAAAGCATATCAGCGCGTCTTTCCATCATTTGAGAATCAAAGCGCGACCGAGAAATTTTTCGGCGCAACTCTTCCCGCAATAATTTCCCCGCATCTGCTCTTCAAATTGCCTTTGAAACCAATCCAGGAGTTCCATCAGGGCATGACCTTCTTACAAGATTTCTGCTTAGCTCAGATTAGGCAAAAAAAGCAAGAGATTGAGGATGATAAAAATGACAATATAGATGTACGGGAGAAAGGTACGCTAATAATCCAATCAACGGCACACACTCTTGCTCCAAAACCACTCACAATTTGTGACAGATATTCTCTCTGCTATTATTGCTTCTGGCCTTGAAGATGAAAGCGAGATTCTTAGCCACATTTTGACAATTCTCGCTGCCGGGCATGAATCTACAGCCATAACGTTGGCGTGGGCCATCTTCAAACTTGCGCAGCACCCCAATGTCCAAGCTAAGCTGCGGGCCGAACTGCAAGCAGCAACAAGAAAAACGGAAGGAAAAGAGATGTCACTTGATGAGATCAACTCTCTAACGTATCTGCGATGCTTCCTGATGGAGGTCTTTAGACTTTATCCAGCGTTTCCAGCAATGATGAGAGAAGCAGGTAACGGAACTCTGGTCGGCGATCTCCATATCCCAAAGGGAAAACAAATCATGGTCAGTCCGTATGCCGTCAATCGATCACAGGAGCTGTGGGGAGACGATGCAGACGAGTTTAGAGTCGAACGCTGGGAGGAGTCTTATAGTGGCGGAGCCAAGAGCTCTCAAGCCTTTTTGACATTTTCTAGCGGCCCACGTATCTGCATTGGCAAAGACTTTGCTACACTGAGCCTGAAAGTATTCTTGGTAGTTTTGGTGTCAAGGTTCCGATTTGAAGAGGCGATTCCCGGTTGGCACCCCATCATCCAAAAAGGAACGAGCCTTAAGCCTCAGGGCCTAAAGGTGAAAGTGACGCTGCTATAATGGATGTATTGCAGTAAATAATGTATTTTATCAAGAACAATCAGTTACATTTGCATTTTTAGAAATCACTAGAGCAATGGCAAAATTGTGTTTAGGCAATGGTCGATCTTCCTGTAAAAAACTAAAACTATTCGACCGCTCTTGTCTTCGGAATCAACCCAACCTTGGTACCGGACCCATTCAACAAAACAATAGACCATTTCTCTACCCAAGGTTCCTCACTCCGCTTCTCTACCTGCTGGAATTCTTGTAACATTCGGCTCAATATGTATATCATTTCTGCATATGCATACGTCTGGCCCATACAAACCCTCGGGCCAGCGCTAAATGGCAAAAACTCCCAGTGTGGGTTCAGACTATCCCACCGCTCTGGTCGGAATTCCTGCGCATCGGGCCCAAACACATCTTCGTGACGTTGGAGGCTGAATGTGGAACAGCTTATCACAGTTCCTTTGGGAACGAGAACGGGAGATCGACCATCGTGGCCTCCACCACGAGGGAGTATAGTTGTGCGATTTGCAGCACGGAAGAGTCCTGGGACAGGAGGATATAATCTCATAGCTATAAAACAGCCGAGCTGGTCAGCATGTCTATCAGATAATAACTCTTACGAGGTTATACTTACTCTCATCGATTACCTGTCGCAAATATTTTAGTCCTCTAAGGTCGTCATATGTTGGCTTTCGTTCTTGAAGGTATTCTATTTCTGTTTGAAGTTTCTGCCAAATATCCGGTCGCCTTGCCAAGACAAAAAGCAAATTGCTCATTACGCTGGCTGCTGTATCCCGTCCAGCGAGAAGCAAACCCAAAACCTCAAACCGGATTTTCACGAGGTCATCCGTGCTGTCAAGAATGCTATCCAAGAATGAGTTGGGCGATTTGCGATCTTTTTGTGTTTTCCGTTTCAAGTAAGCCTTTTCAATAATATCGTCCACGAAGTCATGTAGGATCTTGCATGTAGCATTCATCTCGGTATCCCGGTAAAACAGCAGGAGAGGGCCTAGAGCGGCACGCCGGTTGACCAAGTTACCAACGTTCTCAAAAGCTTCAACGACCTTGTGTAGATGGGATCCTGGTTGACAATTCAAAGTGGACACCTTTTTATCTAGAAGAAGCTCAACAACATTGTCAAATGTAAGCCGGAAGAATAATTGCTGTAGATCTACTGTGGTACCATCGTTGGGGAGGCATGCAAGTAAGTTTTGTATGTGACCTTCCAGCTTGCTGAGATCTTCTACTTGGCCTTTACCAAGATGTGGGCGAACCAGTGCCTAAAAGAAATGTATGAGAAACGAAACCTCTTCAAGGTAAAATTGAGGGGGGGCTGTTTCGAACCCTTGAATGCTTCCATAAAGCTCCATCCGTGGTCAACATACTATCTCCTATGAAAGGTCCAAAAAGACCTTTCTTGCCACTGTCAAAGTCGCTGAATTGGCTGGACAACAAGGCCTTGACGTTTTCCGGATCTATTGTGCTAATGAAAAACTGCCCCATGACAACTCCAGAAAAAGTATCGCCAAACAGTTGAAAGCGATTCTGTGCCTCCTGCAAAGATCGGCCCTCCCGAGCTAGAGCAACTTCTTGCCGGTATAGACCATAGCCAATGAGCCTTTCTCTCTGTGGTATACGCTGGCAAGGTTGGCATCCATTTTTCCTGGCGAATTTACGCTGCTCGAGTGACACGATCAATCTCTGGACAGCCCAATAAGCCAATCCCAAGAGCAACAAATAGTAGTAGTAATACATCATGGTAGTATAATATGCCGCGACAACACTGCTAAAGGAAAAAAAAAACATCAAGAAATAACCGGCAAGAATGGATGTATGCGTGCCAATATTAGCCTCGTAAACGTTCAACGGCTCTCTGTGCTGGCCCTTTGAATCCGACAGTTTGGGGACTGCCGCCAACAGGTCTGCAGGCATGTGTGTCTCACCCCACTAACATGATGTGTGCCGGTTTTGACCGACTCACTCCCCGCCATCATCAAGTACACACCCTCAGCACTGTAATTTTAGTGTGATGGAGACAATGGGACTCCGCCAAAGTTCATTCACTCAAGAACAATTGCCCCGCAAGCGCCTGATAGTCCAGAAACCGTGGACGGGTCAGTGGAGAGCCAAGATAGCCTCGAGGCAGCGCGCGCACACTGCTTATTGTGTACCAAAAGAGTTTCAGGGCATGAAATTACGTTGTTAGTGTCTCCATCCTCATTATGTTTGTAATCCATAGGCGTCGATGGCAGGGCTGAGCCGTCTGTTGTATTTTTGGTAACATTCCTTCAGTCAGTAGGCTAATCCAGTCTCACTATGGAGACAGTTGTATTTTGTTATTCTGCGTTTTCTTTTACGCAACGGGTGCCTTGCTTTAACTCCTCATATCTCTTTTGACTTATACTATTTCCTATTACCCTGTGAAAACTACCATATCGAGTCTCTTTTGTCTCTGGTCGACCCAACACAGATATTCGGTATGAGCTCTCCTCCTCCTCCACCCGCAGGCATCGATCCAAGCCAGTGGAACCAAATTCTTCATATACGTACCGGATGTTATCCAAACATTCTTCCTGGGTTACCCAATGACTATGGATATCGGCCAAGTCTCGGGGCTGGCATCGCCTTCGATGTCCTCTTTGGATTGGCTTTGATCGGTCATGTTATTCAGGCGATCCGTTTTAGACGCTGGACGTCTATTCTCTTTGCCATTGGAGCTCTCAGTACACTTTCCCTTCCCTTCTACTTCCAATTATGCAATTTGGCTGTGATGCTAACTGGTATATCTTTTATAGCGGAAGCGATAGGCTGGGCTGGCCGAACATGGAATGCCAAGTGCCCCTACAATCATGATGCATTTTTGATGCAAATCACCACTCTCATTATTGCGCCGACCTTTTTTGCAGCTGGCCTCTATGTCCTCCTCGGCATTCTAATAAACCAACTTGGCCCTCAAACAAGCAGCCTCTCACCCAGCCACTATGCTATAATATTTTGCACATGCGACGTCATCTCTCTTGTCGTGCAAGCCATTGGCGGGGCTTTGGCAGCTAGAGCTACCCTTGAGGTTAACGGCGATTCATCAACTGGAACTCATATTATGGTTGCTGGAATCGCATTCCAATTGTTTACCATGAGTATCTTTGCTCTACTCGTCGTTGATTTCCTCCGTCGGGCTAGGGGCTTGGTGATAAAGAGACCCATAAAGCTCGTTCTGATAGGGCTCTTCGTTGCGTTTTTGATGATATACATCCGGTCCATCTACCGCACCATCGAATTGGCCGAGGGATGGACAGGGTTTTTGATTACCCACGAGGGGTACTTTATTGCACTCGACGCGACTCTGATGGTGATCACTGTGACTGTCTTTCTGCTATTGGACCCAGCCGTGCTACTGCGCGAGGAGTCTGTTTCGTGGGAGGCGGGCGATAGAAAGGTTCATGAACAAAAGCATTTGCTTTCGTGGTTTCAAGTTGCAAAACGAACATAGCGGCCGTCGCGGGTATTATCCAATATCTATTGGTAGGTAGGCAATTGTAATATGCACTCTCTTATAGTACTAGGTAAGTAGGTAGATAGGTACGCTTAGGGACCGCGATCTCCAAAATATAGCCGGCTGCGTTAGCACCTAGGCTCTTTTCTTCCTAATAATCACGAAGAGACACAACATACGAGTTTATCTAACAATTCAATCGGAACACATCCAGACGTTTGTACTAATTAAAGATGCTATATATATTTCCTACTCATGCTGCTACCTATGGTCGCAAATGTTAAACAACACCCGTCCAGCGGCCATTCTCATCATATAGATCCACCATGTGCAAAGAGTCGAAACTGAGGCGGCTGACAAGTAAATTTCTCTCAGGTCCACTGACAGCCGAATAGTCGTTTTTCACGGAGCTGGTTTCTGTAGAGGGCACCATGACCGACAGTGCAACATCTCCAACACCACTGCCATTATCATTATCACTACCACCATCGTTCTTCTGTTCGCTGTTGTTCGTACGGTTGTTCAGTCTTGGCCAGGGCAAAGCCAATGCAAACAACAGCGCTAACCCTGCCCATGCTAACGAAGGTGCCAGACCTATTCTGATAGCCTTGCTGTAGGCCTTAGCGACTGCAAGTTTTGCTCCAGGAGATAAATGGCTATTTATTCCACTGCCTTCTTTGAGGGATGAAACCTCATCAGGTGTAAGCGAGAGGCCAACGAGGTTACGAGTCAAGGTAGTGGTGAAAGCAACCGCAGATATTTGAACGGCCACAGCCCTGTAGATGGTCAGCAATGTAGTGCGTAATCAGTACACAAGCAAAGAGCTAGATACTCACGCCCCAATCTGCTGTAGCATGCGAGAATATCCTAGCGCGGTTGCCAGCTGGTGTTTATCAAGAACTGCTCTTGGATAAATAATTTCCGCCAGCCAGGCCATTCCCATTCCAAAGCCGGCCACTATTTCATAGCCAACCACCTCTGCAACTGAAAAGTTGGACTTCATAGCAATAAATAGGACATTAGAAACCAAGAAGATGATGGTTCCACAAATTGCTAGAGGATTAAAATAGGAAATTTTGGTAGATATAATGGAGAAGGCGAAAGTACTGATGGCGAGTGTGCCTGCGAGAGGGAACGAGAGGAATCCACTAGTACGTGGATCAAGATCTTTGATGACCTGGGGACACAAATGCATCAATATTACGATACCAAATTGCAAAGAGAAATGCACATACCTGGAAAAGAAAGGGGAGGAATAGTATAATCACGGATACCGATGACAGGGCGCAGAAAAAGATGCCTGTAGTAGTCCACACGCTCCTGTTGAAAAGAATGCTGCGTTCGAATATTGCCTCCTTTGCTACCCTTTGGTGTAGCAACAGCAATACAAGGGACACGCCGAACACAGCAAACATAACTACACTTCGAGGGTTTTTCCATCCGTATGTCTGCCCAAAGTCTAGGGCCAAGATCAGAGGTACTAGAGTCAAAGCAAGTAAACTTGTGCCAAACCAGTCAAGAAGCCTCAGCTTCTCCCAAAACTTTAGGCCATATTTTTCTCCTCTGAGGTCGGGGCCGCCCGTATAAGTTACTCCGATAACCAGTAGTAGGACGAGACCTATTATGGGGAGGTTGATCCAGAATAGCCAGTGCCATCCAAGATGAGATTGTGTGATAGCGCCACCGATAATAGGCCCTATCACCACGCTTGATCCTAGGATTAGAGAGAAGGCGCCCATTGATACGTTTTGCTCTTTTTCTGCTGGCATCAAAGCCAGCATACGAAAGCCCCCTACGCTCAACCCTACAGCCCCCAGCCCTGACAGAGCTCGACCGCAGATGAAGGATGGCGAGCTCTCAGATACAGCACAAACGATAGAGCCAACTAAATCATGAATGTCAGTGTGCATGATGGAGCATTGTGAGTTTGAGGAGCGTTACGGATAAAGAGTAGTACCGAGCTAAGGTACACCGAGCTGAATGAACATATCGAATACAGCCTATTACAAACTGGCTGCAGAACACACTGCGGAATAAGGTATGCCGAAGTGTAGGCACCGACATCGTGTAGAGAGGAGAATTGAGCAACGATTGTGGGTAATGCTGGTTCTATAAACTTGATATTAGTGTAAAGTTGAGATATAAGACAAGATCCTCTACTTACCAATAATGGATTGATCTATGCCGACCTATCGAGGCAACCAATGAGCTGTGTCCCAAGCGAGTAAACAAACCAGGGCAACAACTCACCATGAACCCCGCAAGAGCAAGAGCGAAGGTGATTGTGCCCTTTCTCCAAGGTGCCAGTGGAATGTCCAAGTCTTCGGTGGGCTCTCCTTTGTTGACAAGGTCTTTAAGCGCCCACAGCCTGCGTATAGCAAATGGTCTTTGCCCACTGTGTTTCCCACCACCAAGCAATCGTCGGCCTAATCCAGGGGCATCATCGGAATTCATTGCTACCAGGAGAAGCTAGCCCAGTGTCTTGAACTCGGCTACGGGTCTCGACCACGATAGAGATCACAGCGAGGGTACGGGGGAGAAAGGGGTTTGAGGGGTAAAGGAAGCCCCTTTTGGGAGAAACAGTCTGGTACGCTGTCGAACGCAGAGCGCGAGATTGAGACTAATGCCCATAATACGTCGCCGACATGATAACGTCAATGCTGCTGCTGGCCACCAAGTAAGCTTTAGGAGATCTGTAAATAATGCACAAACGCTCGTGCCAGGAAGTATGCACGAGTTACCCGGTGCAGCCGTGGCAACTGGGTACTGTCAGATCCCAACCCAGCCACGTTCGAAATAGCAATTCTCCAGTGCAACAGCATCTACCAATTCAGCAGTCTACATTTGCCCGAACCGGAGGAGCAAGTTTGCCCAACTAGACTACAAGAGTCCCGCCACCGAGCGCGGCCGCCATCCAACAGTCATAATGCGTTTTTATTCATTGCCGTGGGGCTACTTCTCCTGTAAGCCTTAAGAGGTTCTCAGCTTGGCAACAGCGCGCTGACGGCATTAGAACGTATGCAATAAACGAGGTTCAGTAGCAGCTTTCCAGAACACTTGTCAGCAATCGGGATCAACCGTCGAATTTCTCACAGGACCAGGTTCCAGACCTTCGCCTTCGTATAGGGCTAGCCAATCAAGCCCAA
>LVVK01000014.1:594512-676358 GCA_002022785.1 Trichoderma guizhouense
CTACCAGTTGATTCATAGCGTTTCCCAACCTGAGCATCACCGGATTATAGGTACCTCAACGGTTTACATCTGCATGCCTCATTGCCCCTCATACCTTGCCAGACGCATGGGAAAGATTGGTTGACCCTCAGTCGTATTTTCACGCTTATCATATATCTCTACATCTGCACAGATTACTTATAGGATGGCTTTACGAGGAATAAGTGGGAATTCATGTGATACAATACATAACTTTATATAGATATATAGATCACTACGTTGGTGCTCAGTGTATATGTAAGATACTTCAAGAGAAAGTGGTTTTATTCACAAGTCGACGTGTTTCTCGACATCTAATATATCGTAACGAATCTTTAGCCCCTGGTTCCAAGTATTTACAGCAATTCCAGCGACTCTTCTTCCCAAAAATTGAACATCGCCTGACTTCCAAATGACTCCCAGTACAGTAATAAACCACATCGCAGCTAGGAGTTTTATGGCCACAAAGCGCCACCTCGGGAGCCACCATGCAGTTGAGGCCACCTTCTTCATGTGCGCTTTCGTTTCATCCGACTCTTTTGGGTCCTCATATGTGGTGTTGCGGTACCACTCGTCAAAGTTGTAGAACCACATTAGCCATTTCCACTGCATGCCACACTCGACCAAAACCCATCCAAGCGGGAGATAGCCCCAATGTCCAAAATAGGCGAAAACTTCGTCGAACCAGACCAATAGATAGGTAGTGCAATAAAAGGTGCTGGCAATAGTGGATAAAGCTAATACTGGGAGAAGCAATGTGAAAAAGAGATACGCGTTACTAGTGCTGGATCTGAACCACGTCTTTCTGAACTGATACAGAAATACCAGTGTGGTAGTTGTAGCGCCTGAGATTGTTGCTCCAAAAAATACAAACTGGATGAGCAACCGACATAATAGCGCATCAGAAGAGGTAAATGATGAGAAGCAGAGACGAATCCATAGTAGTAAGGCTGGACCCATGATATGATGCAACGTAGCCGCCTTGTCATTTCTTGTAACGGTAAGATCAATGATATAGGCTCCAGTCAAAATAGCACTGGGAAACAACCGTCAGTCGTTGTCCAAAAAGATTTTTGTGCCCTACATACCACGATAGCAGAGAATTTGCTGTATCACTCGCTGTCCATGTCTCCAGAGGGGAGAATCCATTTAGTACGACCGGCAGAGTGAGGTAGAACAAGACGATTCGGGACGGTATAACGCCCACTTCAACGGCCAATCTGCTCTTGACTGCTTCATCAAGCTTAGACCACTCTGATATCGACCGCTCAAAATATTTCCTTGCACTGGTGCGCACTACAGACGTAATAAGGCCTACCACGCTGATGACACCAAGGTCATAGACCCAAGTCGTCGTTGCGGTCATGATTGAGAATTATGAGGATGAATAGTAGGTAACGCAAGAAAAATATGAATGGAACAAGGTATTCACCTAGAGGTTAAATCATGTATACTCAACCACGACCAACAGCTTTTTATGTCGATGGTTTGTCACAAGGCATGACTAGCTGGCCTTTACATTTACGGGTATCTGATATAAGAAATGCCTTAATACATTGTTACTACTTGTACTCTACGTATGGAATAAAGGGGGAATATTGATGCTACGACGATTTTTGCTAGATTAGTAATTATAGTTCACCCTGTCTTACACCTACAGAAATATGATATTCCTTCTCTTAGCTTTGCACCAATGTGGAGTGTTTATTTGGTATTGTTCTTGCACCCCCTTATTGATATCGTCAGACTACCTGTGCTCTCAATTAATTCACGCAAAGCACAAGCCACCCTAGCAGAACACGGTAAGGGGAAATGGATAAGAGCCTTCCAATGTAAGTCAAACTGTTGTTGTGTCTATTTTTATGCATCCTTTCACGTGTTATAGTTGGATCTCTGTTCACTTGGATGACGTCCCAAGATGGTTTTGGTTCGTCTCAATGGCGCTGGTTGCTGACAATAATACAAGTTCATATATTTTCCCCGTTCGATGACCTATATATAGTATATACGCCACAGAACATAATTAAGGAGTGCCCTAATGTAAATGATAAGGTATAACGCTCAAGTATTGCAGCTGTATATATGTGTTCAGTAAGAGGGGGCCAATAAGCTTGTTCAGTAGAAGGCTTTGGGTAATGCTCTAGTATAGCGCACCAAGACGTAAGCTGCAGCTTACTGAATCCACCAGATCCTCTGCCCTTTAGCACCAGTTAATGAAGTGATATACTAGTTATATGTGAGACATTCTCTACTTCAAGTATGGAGGTTATATTTATAATCAAGAGGGTCGGTAAAGCTGCAATAGCTGGTTTAGAGGAACGCTCCGCCCCAGCCTTTGGATACCTAAGTATATTGCATAGTTGCATTTTCATTTACCAGTTTGTGGATCTTTCGCCACCGATCTCCCCCAAAATCTTATCCAACAACCAACGAAGTTTGCGTCTGAAACAAGTAAGGATTCAATTGTCCAGTGATCCATCAACATCCTACCACCTTGAGTATAGCGTGCTATTTTACGAATACCCCTACCGCGGATCTAGGACCACCAACTTGCAAGTGAAGTTTTTCGCAAGGAGCAAACCACGATGGCGTCAGCAGCACAGTCCCACTGTGGTCCCTCAACGGGCGCTCTCGTGCATAAGTTCTCGTCTCTAGCTGTGGTCAAAGTTCCCTATTGTGATGTATTCAATTTGAGAAGTCATGCCACAATAGGTATAAGCCACATTTCGGGGATTTTCATTGATGGATTAGCGACAGTCACGATACTTCGACAGATGGGTAAACTTCACCTCTGGTGAGGCTCTCGTCTGGCCATATAGATTTCGTGTTTTGCTTTTCTCTCTTGCTCCATCAGCGTTGCATTTGCATTCCATCTGCGTTCACTTAACGTTTTTACTTCTTTTGGCGAACTGAAGCCATGGCAGGCACACGGTTGACTGACCTGGACATTCAGATTGCATCGTCGTCCTTCATTGCTACCGGTCTCTTATATGAATATACACACAGTTACTTGGAACGAAAGCTCCCAAAATGGGACTGTTTCCCACAAACTCTACGTAACCGGATGTGCATCGAGATTGCCTGCATTCCTGTCCGAATAGGCCTCATCTACTTTTCTCTACCCTCGGTTCTCTTAGCTTTTACGCCATCGTCCAACTGGACGGCCGATGATACACAGCGCTCACTCATTGCCTGGTTTGTATTACACGTCTTCTTGTAGCCTTGATACCTGCTAACAATGAAAATCCAGCTCGTTAATGACCGGCGCCTATTTATTCGACTTGATGATATACAGAGAGGACTTCTTTGGAATCCTCCATCACTGCATGGGTCCTGCACTATTAGTCTGGACAAGGCTGTGTTTCTCTTCGTTCACGCCGGCCGATGCATTGGTATCTCGGAGCTTGATGATGTTCATTTTCTTCGGTGCGGCCACAGGAGGCGTGTTCGCCAGTGCTGGAGTCTTCCTTCTACGAGTTGGGAAGAGATACGTGGAACGCGGCACGCTATACAAATATTTCGCGATTTGCGTCGCGGGTTTGACGGTTACTACGGTACTGAGCTGCTACCTCAACGTTCTCTACTTTCTGCACACATGGGACTCAGCCTACGTTTACTTCGGCCTGGCTGCTCCGCTACCCATCATCTGGGAGACATTTGAGTGCTATTTGCAGTGGCGGTGGCTGCTACGATTCTACAGCATTGAAGCTAAACTGTGTCGAGGAGACCGCAGACCGAAAGATTTCTCAGATGAATCTGAATCTACGTCAGATGAAGCTGTTATTGACTATAAGATACCCTCCGCATTTCCCCGAGGGACTGTATTTATGCTGCAAGTTCTTGTTTGGCAATGGGTTGTACTGCTTCTTTGGCTGTATTTTAAATTTGCGAAGGAGTTGTACTTGCGCCAATCATTTTTGCCCATTCGATTTGCATCCCGAATGGAAGAAATGGTTCAGAATACTACGAACTGGTAGGTATTCATTAGAAACGTATGAAAGGCATCTTAGAGGCGATACAACAAATAATAAAGTTTAGGGTAGGAAAAGCTTGGGGATAGAGGAAGATACCAATAATATAGAGCACATTCTGCGTAAATATACCTCCTTGTTTGTCTGATTCTGATGTTTTCCATAATAAGGGAGAGATTCTTTTCATTTAGGTTTAACAGTTTTTAGAAACCTTCAGCACGGCGTAACTTGTCTCACAAGGCGAGCAGAGAGGAATGACCTGATTGGGCTTCGAGATCAATGATATTATCACAGCTCATAGCTGGATTGGTGGGTCAGCAGCGGCCAAAAAATAGTGGCCAATTCAGGTCACAGAGGTTATTCTAGGTGGCGCAAGCTGATGGTTCTGTCCAAATATAGAAGCACGAAATCGTTTAAAACAGGGCTAGCTGCTACGTGAAATCTGCTACGGTTTCTCTCAGCAATCCTGTGTCGAGTAAGATATTGTGCACTGTGACGACAAAGATATAACCCAATTCAAGCTGCAAGTCTCAAAAGACTTATTTCTACACCCAGAACTCATCTTCATTCACTACCCCAGAAAGGTTCTTATTCAGCATGGATTGGGAGTATTTGTCCCCTCTCGACCAGATTCTTCCTCGTATGTACTTTGGCGAGATTCTCTGCTTTCCTTCTACGGACACAAACGTGTTCCCACTTCTACAGCAAGGATTGAGCAAAGTTGCGGCCAGCGTTCCGCATTTAACGTCCTTTGTTGTCCAGGATGATGCCCGACCGGGGAAACTTCGACTCGAACGCGGACGCGATAGCATTGACAACATTTTGGTAAATGTTGACGATCCATTAGAGACGATGCCTGATTACGAAAGCCTGAAAAGGACCTCATTCCCCGTCTTCCCTCAGTCGTCTCTCTTCTATCCTCATATCCCCAATGTACCCTGGGGGGCCCCATGGCCCGTCATGCGAGCCGAAGTCACTCGTGTTCGTGGAGGATTCGTGCTTGTAGTTTTAGTTCACCACTGCGTTTTTGATGGAGTCGCCTTATCTGAGTTGCTCAACCTGTGGGCCACTTGTTGCGCCCGTAATGCTTCAGCACAACCACCCGAAATCGATCAAGCTCGTCTGAACCGAACGGTACTGCAAGGGGAAGAATTGAAACAGGAGAGCTCTCCGCCGGCGGATATTCTCAAGATCGTTAACAAACAGTCGTTTTTATCTCAAATCATATCACATATCAAGCGAGCATTCAACCCAATCCTACCCAAACCTCTGTCGCCCACCTGGCCCATAACTTTATATCGTTTACCATATGATAAGCTACAAGGTCTCAAACAAACTCTGAACCAGTTTGCTCCCAGACTTGGTGTGCGGTTTCTATCTACAAACGATGTAGTGAGCGCTCTCATATGGAGCTGTGCCACAATGGCAATGAGCACCTCATTCCAACGTTGGAATTTGATGAGTTATTGCTCGACCGGCGTATCAGTCAATATTCGGTCAAGAATTCGGCCACGCCTTCCAGATGACTTCATTGGCTGCGCAATTGGAGTTGCCTACATTGATATGGCAAGAAAAACGCTATGTGCTGCCGCAGAGGTGGCATCGTTTGAGTCTCTAGCCCGCGTAGCTGCTGCTATACGCCACGGAGTAGATGGAATAACCAATGAGAAAATGAGGGAAATTTTAAACTATGTCGACGGTCAAGCAGATCCGACAAAGCTACAATGGCGACCAAAGAAGCTGAACGAGTTCTACATTTCTAGCTGGGCAAATCAGCGGATTTATGATGCCGATTGGGGTCCTCATATTGGGAAGTGCGAAGCTCTTCGAGTTGCCCAGATAGCTTTAGCACCGATGTGCGTAATACTGCCACCACGAATGGGATTTGAATCAAAGGACGGCCAATGTGGTGACATTGAGCTGGTTGTTTCATTGGAAGGCTTGCACATGGATCGATTCAGGAGGTTAAAGGCTATGAGCATGTTTGCAGAAATAATAGATTGCTGAGTGTTACATGCAGGTATAGGGAAATGATATTGTAGTATAAACGAGGCCTCTTGAGCTATCTGCCTTGTATAACAAAACTCTTCTTTCGGCATGTCTATTGGAGCCTTGAACGAACTCACAGGGCTTAGCATAAGAGCATAATGGTGCAGTGATTGTTGCCGGATTGTCTGTCCTATTATTATGCATGGCATTTGATACAATATTCGTCACGATACCGTCAAGATTTTAATTCGTAGCATGTAGATCACCACCCACAATCGTCCTTATTAGCAGGTACTGATAGAGATGGCCTTCTCGTTTAGTGTTGAATCAGCAATCAAGACTTGGTTGCTGTTTGAATGAGGTTGGATTGTTTTTCATTGAAAGAAGAATATTTACAAAAGAATCTTTCCTTTGTACATCCAAAGATTCACCGCAGTGTATTCCAGTGTGTTCATATTTTATAGCCTCCTGACGTGATGATCATTCAACAAGTTATTTATATCTATACTGCGGAGCCTCCATTTCGAATTGCACCGTATGTCCCGCTAGTGACTGTAAATCGGAAGGACGGATTGGGTCAGTGAAGAACGAATCACCCTAGAACTGGTCGAGGATCACGACTATTGCCTCTGCTTTCTATTTTTGCCGATGAAGTACAGGCATTGGAGATCAATTGACCACCCTTATCAGTTGATAAAGGCTGTTCACAGTTCATCCTCGGCAAGCTCTCAATGTGGGAGCTTGGTCTGTGGCCGTGACTGTTAAACACGATTGTCATAATTGGATATTAAGCGGTATAAATAATATTTTGACTTGTTTCGGGTAGTTGTCAGAGTCGCCGAAACGATTGCCGGTAGATAGGTGGCACCATGACTTTTTCTAGTATATGCTACATCGACGAATGTCTAAGATGCTTCCCACTAACATAGCCCTCTGCAGTATCAACAAACAAGTTCCTGCCTTTGACGTATGACACCAATGCGCCCCATAGTTTCCAGCTACCAATCTGCCCAGTCGCGTACTTTCTTCCCAGCGATAGAAAGATCATCGGTTTTTTTACAGGCTGGTAAGATGCGATGGAATCCTTCCCTGTCAAAGCAGCATCCAATGCGCCCGCCAAGTAGACAATCTGGTTATCCGTTACAGTGAGCTGCTTTGGACCAGCGTTGCTCACATCACCAATAGCCCAAATATTCTCTGTACCCACCACGCGCATATTGTCATCGATATTCGCATTACCATGAGGGTCAAGGAAGCTGTCGGAAATGAAGCCGTTGTTTAGTCGAATTCCATGACATGGAAGATATAACTCGGTAACTATCCTTGACCCATTGTCTAGAATCAGAACTTGTGTCTTGCCATCATCACCGGCCTCAACGGCTTTCACACAAGTTTTGCGGATGAGCTCGACACCGAGCTTTTGTAGGTCTTTGTCTAGAGTTGTTCGAACAGAAGAGAGTACGTCGCTGGAGCTCTCCAGTGGGACATCACCACGCATAATAAGCGTAATTTTTTTAAGCTTTCCAAACTTTGCGGCTAACTCTCCCGCAACCTCGACACCGGTTGGACCTGCACCAGCAACGACAATGTCTGTGGCGCGGCTGACATTTGTTTGCAGCTCATGCCACGCTGTGAGAGTCTCCTCATGCGTACCGATAGGTTTTAGTGGTAGTCCGCTAGCCAATCTCGAGCCTGTTGCTGTCACCAATTGATGGTAGTGCAAAGTTCTACTCCCACCAGTGTTGGTAAGGATAGTAACTGAATTCGATGATGATTGGATGTCAGTGGCTCTGCCAAGTACAAATTCGAATAGGTCGACCGCGTAGTGCTCAAATCCAGTAGCAATCGGGATAAACATCGATTCATCTGGAATCATTCCGGGAATAAGACCTCTGGTAGCCGCCACGTTCCAGAAGAAATGGCTGTTTGGCGATACCAAGATGACTTTCATGGCCGTCTTGGAAGAAGTATATTTAAGTAACTTGTGCGCGAGCGGCAAACCGGCCCATCCCGCACCAAGAATAACAACAGTTTTTTGATCAGTCATGGCTCTGATACTGTCGAGAGAGCACAAGTCCCCAGGAGAATAATTTCATCATTGACGTCCAAGGTAGCGCTCAAGGAGTTATTAATACAGCTGGTTGCCACACCGGCCTCGGCCATCGGTCGTAGAACCTCGCATCGTTGCCAATCCGAAAGCGAGAGTCGATAATGGGGGCTAGCCCAAACGTTTTATTAGCGGCGTTGGAGTTAGTTGACGGAGGACCTGTTATTGAGGTTCACACGTCGATGGAGTGGGGCTGGGCGGCGACAGAGGATTTGGACCGAGCTCCGTGTCCGAGATCTGGTTGCTTGTGACATCTCATCTCACAATATCTTCGACTGTGCTCGATCCAGTCGCACTTCTGCTCTCCAAGAAGTCGACCTCGCCCAATTCATCGCCGAGAGTTCTTCTCCTGGAGCCTTTATCGGCCGATGCGCTGCGGTTATCCGTTGTGCTGACAGAGCCTGCCCAAGCCATATTGGTAGATTCCTCTTCTGCCGCCGTCATGTCTACCAATCATTCCACAGCTGGCGAGATCGCCATCGCCGAAGATAGTTTAAGAATATGGAGCTGCATTACATGTCGGCGTCGCAAGGTGAAATGCGACAGAAAAGACCCTTGCTCTAATTGTGTCAAGAACCAAATCGAATGCCACTTTCCCGTCACTGGTCGTCTACCACACCGACGAGATCCCGGGGCGTGGAAGTCGCCAACTGAGAAGCAAGCCGAACTACTAGATCGATTGAGGCGCCTTGAATCACTCGTTACAGAACTTGCAGCACAAGTGGAAGACGGCCCGGACAAGATCCAATCCCTATTCACGGGGCCATTGACCAGTGCCACAGGTGTCATCCATTCTGGAGAAACAGTCAACGCTGCGGTGGGGAAGCGAGGACTACTAGATTTGGAATCACCCATGCCAGTTAGCGAATTGATATCTGCCATGAAATCTTCATTTCAAGGAGAGACAAATGAAGACTTTGGAAGATTGGTTGTTGGAAAAGAAGCCGGTTTGCAAATCGGAAAGGGTTTCTGGTCCATTTTCTGCAATGAGGTGTGGCCGAACTTCTAGCAGTTATCCACAAATAAGAGGCTAATGGTGATTTGATTAGGTCGAGCACATTTTTCAAGGTATTCAAGATGTGACTTCCGATATCTCAGGCTCAAACCTTGAGGCCACTTCATCGAACAGCCAAAGACAATCAAATAGCATCTACTCGGACTTTTATTTAGGAAACCAGTATACAAGAGATGTCCCTCAAAGCCTCGATGCTTTATACCCCCTACCATCACAGATGTTTTTCATCTGGCGGACATATGTAGAGAACATTGTTCCATTCATTAACGTCATTGATATTGCAGCTGTGGAAGAGGTGGTAACTAATTTGAGGGGCAAGTTTGACTCTCTTGAGCCGAGCTTGCAGGCCTTATTATTTGCGATATCCTTGGCAGCAATCACATCATTGGATGAAGAAGAAACACTGGCTTGTTTCGACACACCGAGAATTGAGCTACTTGCTCGATTTCGCCTTGGAACAGAGCGGGCGCTCGCCAATGCCGAGCTGTTGACGACGAGAAAAATTGAAACTATCCAAGCATTCGTAATATATCTCTCGCTTCTACCATACATTGGAGGCCAGGAACTGTTATCGCCATTTATGGGCCTCTTACTAAGGATTGCGACATCTTTACAGCTGCACAGAGATGCTGAAAACTTCAAAATGCCTACTCTGTCCAAAGTTGAGATTGAGATACGTCGCCGACTGTGGTGGCAGATTATCTTCCTTGACTCAAGATCTCGATCAAAACGTATCGCAGGATTGTCAGCATTAGATACAATGTTCGACACTAAAACTCCAAGCCATATCTTGGAAGATGGTAAAGGAGCATTCTTGGATCCTTCCGACGCACAAAACCAGTCTATTGTTTGCATCATACGATCTGAAATATGGCTATTGTGTCGCTTTTTGAACGCAAATCGGCCAAATCCTTTGGAGCAGAAACTCGATGCTTTCAATCGGACAAGATCAAGGCTAGAGGGTTTATACATGCCAAGTATATCTTCAACCCATGCTCTAACATCTCTAGTCAAGAATATGACATCACTTGTGCTTTCTAAAGTCGAGCATGCGATATATCTACAGCATTTTCACAATTTGAAAGGGCTCTCTCAAATACCATCTCAGGAAATGATGCAACATCATTTAGACTTATCAATAGATATCCTCAAACGGGCTCATCGTCTACGAACAAAGCCTTCTTGGAAGAGATGGAGATGGCAACTACAAGGAGACTTTCCTTGGACTTCAATGAGCGTGGTGTTCATCCAGCTCTGCCAGTCTCCCTGGTCGGCGATTTCCGAGAAAGGATGGGCACTGACACACCTAATTTTAGAAGAAGCCCAAGACAAAGTAAAAATCAGTCCATCGTGGGACAAGTTAAACAAGCTTATTATCGCCGCTGAAGCCCATCGAGGGAGGAATTCAACAGAGAGGACATTACAAACGCGCCCCCAAAATAAGCCATATACAGCCAGCTTCATCAATACAGAAGAGAGCCTCAGTGGGGCATTCGAGCCCTCAGCGACTCAATCGGCTAATAGTCATGGTCCAATCGATTACCTAGAGTCCAGCCAGGCCGCATTCGACAATGGGGCAGAGATTAATGAATCGAATAAATTTGAATCCGCTATGGCATTCTCTCTTATGGAATGGCATCCATGGGATGAGGGGCTCACCACTGACAGCGAATTTTGGGACTTCGATTTTGCAAATGTCGAAGAATCGCTGGAACTATAGCGGAAAGAGATCATTAGTAATTATAACTACCTATAAACAAAAGGGGGATTGCTCTAGATGAGTGAAATTACGCAGAGAATATTACAGAACAGTTCTCAAGTCAGATACTTTATCGTAGGAATCGCGCTAACACAGGATGTGTTTTTATATCCGATCTGCGGCGGATATAGCACGAGGACTAGATTCCCTGAGTCCTGAGGTCAATCGGGTTCCTTCGCCTTCCTCTCGGCTCACGGGTAAAAATAAGCAATGCTTAGACATATAATTTGCATTAACCGTATTACTACACCCTGTGTCTTCAGGAATTATATATGATCATTTAGATTATCTATTAGTAAGTCAATAGAAGGGGTGGACACTGAGAGACGTAGGTGTTATCCCAAGGCCGTCTTTATGTGGGCTTAGCTGATACTGCCAGGATTTAGATGGTTGGGCCAGCCATCTCAACTTCCATATATATTATGAATACTCGCCTGTAACAAAGCAGTTGTTTTCTCTACAGCAGTACTTTGGCATTGTCACAATGATTGCGTTGAGCACAATTACCCTCCTCAGCGTCCTCTGCACCGCAGTGGGCGCGTTTTCCATCCCAAACGTGAACGCGACGTTCAGCAAGTCACCCAAGCCATTTGAGATTCGTGTTGACCGGGATTTCATCGAGGACACAAGACTTCGAGTGGCACATGCTAGGGCTCCCGTCTTCATGGGAGCGATCGGCGAAGGTCCAAGTCCTGAAAATTACACCAACGTTCGA
Source organism: Trichoderma guizhouense (assembly GCA_002022785.1). Classification (NCBI taxonomy): domain Eukaryota; kingdom Fungi; phylum Ascomycota; class Sordariomycetes; order Hypocreales; family Hypocreaceae; genus Trichoderma; species Trichoderma guizhouense. The sequence continues at coordinate 606,087 of LVVK01000014.1, forward strand.
GAGTACTGGGTCAACGAATACGACTGGAATGCCACCGAGGCGTCCATTAATAGAAAGTGAGTTAAAATAGCTGTTGGACTGTCTTAATTACTGTACTAACAGAAATTTAAAAGGCTAAAACAATTCACGACAATTGTGGCACCAATCATAGGAAACAGCTCGAATCCGGTTCCATTACACTTTGTCCACCACCGTTCACCGCGCGGCGACGCCATTCCTTTGCTCTTCATCCATGGCTGGCCAGGCTCGTTTCTAGAAGTCAGCAATATTATCGATGACTTAACGAACCCTCCTAACATATCTGTGCCAGCGTTTCATGTAGTCGCTCCGTCAATACCTGGATTTGGATTTTCTCCGGCACCTCAGCGCCCGGGGTTTGGTCCGGTCGAAACCTCTCATGCTTTTAATGCATTAATGAATCAACTGGGTTATCAGAAATATGTCATCCAGGGCGGCGATTTTGGGGGTGTTATTCTTCGTTTCCAGGCCCATCTTTTCCCAAAGAATGTCGTCTCCGTGCTTAGCAATTTTTGGATTATCCAGCCAGGAGAAAATGACATCCGCAGGCTTGCGGAGGGGTTATCAACTCCAGATGAGGTCGCCTACATTAACATTTTGGAAACATATATCAACCAGGCATCTGGATATCGTGTCATGCAAGAAACACAGCCTCTTACAGCAGCTTTTGCTATGTCAGACTCTCCGCTGGGCTATGCGATGTGGATCTTTGCTTTGATGAATGAGGTCATTGACCCAACAGTCAAATCTTGGACCCCCGAAGAGATCATCACCTGGTCAATGATGTATTATATACAAGGACCTTATGGTGGTATGCGTTTCTACAAAGAGGTTGCCAATGACGGGGCTTTGGAAGCGGCTGACTTTGGCACTCTCCCATTTGTGGAGGTGCCAGCGGCGATCAGTCAATTTCCTTATGATATCACTTACCGAATGCCATTGGAATGGGCCAAGCGTGGAGGAAACGTTATAAGGCGGAATGTGCACAGCCATGGCGGTCACTTTGCCGCCTACGAGGTGCCTGATCTTTTACTCCAAGATATCTGGGATTGGTTCGGTGATAAAGAGACTTCCAAAACGAAAGCTTTCAAGAATTAACTGTCAATGATGGTAAACGTTATATATGCATTTGTATCTTAGGAGAGACAATGAATGCAGTGGCCATGTTTATAAACATGATTCACTGAGTTTATTAGACAATAATTCATCACAGTCTCGTCGTGTGATTGTCTTGACCACCTGCGAATTAGATGGTTTGTAGAGGATGCTGTGACTTCATGATTTGTGTTTTACAATCTATCAAATTAGCTACAAACGTAAAAGATGAAGGGCAAAATTCGTTTATGAGTAAATGCGATAGGTAGCATTCATTAACGACCAATCTTACGAATTTCTAGCCAGCGCAAAGGGGGGAATACTATCATGGCCCATGAACAGCCAACCCAAATGCCAAGATCAGCGCCAGTTGGGCTGGCGAGCTTAGCAATAGGACCAACATAATAAATCTGGTACATGCATAGGATTGCTCCGACCCATCCAATGATAAACGCTGTGAATGCAGCAAGGCCGAGCGGCAACCGTTTTGGATCAGACCAAGCCGTCCAGTCAAACCCGCGGGTTTTGCGGAATATCAAATGCTCTTCCAAAGTTATTACTAGGAAGATGGTGACCCAGTAGCCCATCAGAGCTAAAAAGTTCTCAAAGATATCATAGAGGTTGTTGCGTCCACCCAAAGCACATACAGTGTAGATGACAACACCAACACATGAAAGGATCCAGCGGGGTATTCGCGCACCATATCGACCCAGCACTTGGAAACATAGAGCGGCAGAATATGTCCCGGGGATATTGTTCGCAACAAGTCCGAGGGCAACAATAACGCCGAGAAATTTTCCAAAACTTCCCAGCCCTTGGTAGCCTGCAACAACAAGGGCTCCCGACGACACATCGTTTGCAGCGCTCCATGATGCGTCAGTAAAGGTGCCAGAAGCAAGGCCAACACCTAGGAGGTTGGCAAAAGCCATCGCCAGACCGACACCCGCGGTCGTCATCGCGAACGTCTTCCATTTCTTCGTATTTTCGGGATAGTATACGTAAAAGTCTGCTCCCGCGGGAGCCCAAGCTACGGCCGAGGACAGGCAAAGGGAGAAGAAAGAGAGGCGATTGCCATTAATGGTCGAAGTGCTTCCAGTTGATTGGATGGAGGTGTCAAATTTAGGGCCAGCAGAACCAACCAAAATAAAGGCTGCAATGAGCTGCGGAAGCCATGCCCATCTAGAGTTGCGCCATTCGGTCAATCTCCAAGGCACTAATTTCGACAGGCAAACGATAGAAAGGGGAGTCGGTCTACCTACCTTTCGTATGTCTGAAAGATTGACATGCCAAAAAGCACAATAATCCAGGAAATAACGGCAATTATGATAATGCCGACAATGACGGTGAGGTGGCCATCAGCGACTGCGGATAGGATTTGTCCCCCGACAAGGCAATCAATCATGCCATAACCCAACATAATCACAATGTTCAGGATGGTGCAAATCTTGCTGGGCCAATAGCCCATAAAATACCTCGCCAAAACCTAGGAGCATAAACAATCAGAGCCATAGGGAGATTATTGGGTTGGCCCACGCAAGCCCTGAGGGGTAAAATAAAGAAGAGGGAAAGGGAAACACTCTTTCATACCATGGTGCGATTCCCGCTGACTGGGCCAAACGTGCTGATATAGGCAACTCCCATAGCTCCTAAGATGGCGCCAAAAGTTGCGCATAGCGCTGCATCCGTGAAGCCTAGAGAATAGTCAAGTGGTCCAAGCATGCCAACGGCCATGTTGTTGGCGGTGATGTTGGAACTGAACCATAACATCGTCATCTGCATGTAGCTGGAGGCACCAACTTTCTCTAATCGCTCCGTGACTGGCACTCGCTCGATCCCGCGAGCCTCGAAATGCTTAAGGCTGAGAATTCGCTGGTTTACGCGAGCGAAGAATCCGCTAGGGGGCGCCACTCCCCCTTCTGAGATCTGGCTCTCCAACGTGGGCTTAGAGCCATCAGTTGCTGTGTCATTCTCGGCCTTCTCCATCGGTGCGGTGTTGGATGGAGGGAACGAGACTCATTCGCACGGAGACAAAAAGACGGGAAGCAAAAACTAAAATAGAAATGAAGAACTAAGAAACCGAAGAAAGAAAGAAAGAAAGAAAGAAAGAAAGAAAGACAGGTAGTGATGGACATATAAGGAAGATATTGAAACTCGACTCGCGCAAAACAGAAAGAAAAAAACTCTTATCGGCCGGTGCACACAACGGAAAACGCGGAAAACATGGCAACTCGGCAACTCGGTCCACTTAAATCGACTTGAATCGCAGATTTCAATTAGCTCGCGTGACTCATATTGTCAATCGAAATTCTCATCAATATGAAGATTGCTGATCGCTTCACTTACATGTTTATTTGAGGAAAACTCTTCACAATAGTACTGTATAATACACGGGGAACAATGCGATTAGGTGCTGTTCCATGTTGTATCAGTCTGGAAAAGAACATTAGCGGCGATTCCTCTGCAAGTAAGCGATGCCTCCGCAGTGGATCAGATGCTACGAGCCGGCCCAGGTGTGTCGCGGCATCTAGAACCGTGCTCCCATCCGGCGCGGGCTGTTGCTTCGGGAGGCGATGCGGCGTTAAGCCAAGCACACATCCAATCAAGCGGCCAATCACTTTAAGCATGGATCCGGATCTAGGTTTGGATGAGACTATAATTGAGTACATAATGAAATCTTATGTTCCGAGCCTAGCACGGAACATTGTTGTGTAATTGGATCACGTATATAGCCACCATTAGTGTATGTTGACGACTCACATCCTTGTATCGTCGTGCGTTCTAACTGGCCCTCCGAATATTTCTGGCAAATCAACAGCTACAGCGGCCAACGGAAATACGAGGTTAACTTCACTCCTGTACGCCGATCTCGAGATCAAGACTCCACATGGACGTCATTGAGGAGGGAAACAGAGCATCATACGGCTCATTGTCGCTCATGGACAGACCAACATCACGACGAAACATACAAAAGGGCAAAAGACTGACGAGATATATGTGGCTTTGTGCAGTGCGACTGGGAAAACTTGAGGCTAAATGGTTCACCTTGCTCAACTGCAAGCTCAGCCGCCACTGAAACCGGTTGACTAGGGAGGATGTTTGCGGGCTGACGCAGCAATAAATGGTTTTGTTCCTATCGTTAACATGTCTGAGGTAGTCTCCAAGTATTTTCTTGGCTGCCAGAAACTAAATCTTAAATGTAATGATTGCACATCGTGAGCCCCCTCCTTATCAATAGCGCAATTGCTGTCATAACACAAACACAGATAGTGCTACAATTGAGTTACTATAACTGCGACTTTGCGTATTATCGTACTGCTTTATGAAATGTGTATTTAAATCGCTCCATGTAGGCCGTACTCAATTGACCAGTTGGTACTCTTGACTGACTGCTCCCAAGCCATCTTTAGTATAGAGTGCGAGGAAATGCGTTTGATCGACGGTATACAGCCCGGGCCAGTGCGAGCCCGCATCACCTGTGATAGTGGTTCCGCTCCAGGTAGAGCCTCCGTCCGTGCTAGTAACAACTTTCATCTGGGCTCCATCGATACCATTGCCACCGGTGCCGGCCACATCCTCGTTTGTCATAAAGCTTGTAACAAGGGTGCCCCCAACATTGACAACCTGGGGAGCCCCTGCATTCTTCCCATTGCGCGCCGTATAGAGACGCGCTCGCTGTCCCCATGAGTTACCATCATCATGCGACAAGACATAGTCGATAGAGAAGGGACCCGACTCTGTATTCTCGAAAACGGCACTAATTATACGAATTATTATTAGTTTACAACAGTATCGTTATTAACAGACGGCAATGTAAACTCACATTAGATTACCAGAGTTATTAATATTCGCGACGCCAATCATTCCATCGCGCGATGTGCGATCACCTCCAGAGACCTTGATCCAGTTCGACCAAGTCAGCCCTCCGTCAGTGGAGCGCTTCATGTAGCCATCTTGGTCATTAGCATTGTTCTCAGCGGAGTAGTAGCACTGTAGCGAACCGTCTGCAGCAAGACGGAGAAAAGGTTCCCAGAGGCCATTAGGGGTACCTGGGGTGGCTGCTTGCTGCTCCACGGTCGATAGGTAAAGAAAGCTGGCGCCACCATCGTCGGAGTATGAAACGGTAATTCGGTAATATGTGTAAGAGCTTCCTGAGCGATCATGGTTTCGATAGGCGTATACGATACGTCCACTGGGAAGCTGCAGGGGCATAGCGTTATCAACGTCATGAGCAGTTGAATCGGCACGGTAGACTTCGCCAACAAAGTGCCATGAAGTACCGCCATCGCTGGAGCCAGCAAGCCTAAGAATGCTTTGGTTGTTTTCATGGGCGGTGTAACCCGCAATCAAACCTCCATTGTTGGTGGAGCTTGCCCGAATATATACTCCATTTGTGTCTATAACATTAGGCGAGCCGGCCTGAGTCACGATGCCGGGTGATCGTTGATCGTGACTGGCAGGATTGCCTAGAACTCCGAGAGGAATGAGTAAAGCTAGAAATATTTTTGGGGAAAACATTCTTAATAGCGGGCTAATGCTGGACAAGTTGATATAAATACAATCATCAGCAGCATTGACAGGGAGACTGGTAGTTTTTATATCTGAAGCAAGGAAACATACAGCCTAAGGCTGCGAGCATGAACGTTTACCCCATAATATGCTTAAACACCATCTGGCGGCCCGTTTCAATTTTGTCATAGCTTCCTATCCTAGTATAGCCTGATGATCATCCCCACTGAAGGATTTTGTTTACTCTGGGAGTACTCGATCGGGAGTTCCGAGCCGGCTGCCTGGCAAGAGATCGTCGTTGAAAGAATCCTGTGGGTTCCACTTTCCAAGCCGCAATTGTCAGACTCGAATGTTGTATCTTTGGGTGGTTTGATTGCTCGAAACAGGTATCGTATCCCGAATATATTTACAAACTCCTGTCTTGAACAAGTGGCCGTAGAGCATGCTTACAACACTCTACTATTGGAAGGCGTCTTCCATCGTACTGGACTCTCCTCTCAAAAAGTATCAATCATGTCAGGTTAGCGGACAAATAAACTGACGAGTACATCTAACCCACAATTCAGAATACCAGAATGGCTACATAGTACACGCTAGCTGGCTGCGCAAGCGAGAGGTTAAGTAACTCACGAGACGCGAATACGACTCCGCCTTTACGTTTCCTTGTAATAACTATATTACTCTCCAGTGTTTCGTATAGCTCGGTATATTTCCCAAATCTTGGGTAGCAGTTAGAGCTAAAGGACCGGTAACTGGAATCATGTGGTTTCAAATACTACAATGAAAGCTCCGCATTGATGCGAGATCAGGCATGGATTATTTGACATTCATTCCCCTATGGCAACGTAGCCCACCTTGGCAAATGAGCGTATTACCCTGGTGACTGAGCGTATAAGTGGTACACTCTTAGCGCCAAAGCTTGGGTTTATGCGACCCAATCCGACGCAGATATGGTGTAGCATTGCATATTCGGGAACTACGGAGTACCGGTGGATATATTTACTGTCTGAGCTTGAAAAGATCGGCTTAGTTACACGACATCTGTTACACGCTACCTATTTATTGTGGCTTTGGAAGCATATTTAGGCTAAGCTTTTTTTCTTCTTCCTTCCATACAAGACCTCCCCTTTCGTCCACAAGATCTTTCATTGAACCACAATTCATATCAGACGTTACAAAACTCAGGCTAACGAATCTTGCGTCTTGGCCTGGATTATTCATCATAACTCTCATTTCAAGTCCCGGTTCGTCTGGACATCTTACATTGCCATTTCTTTTAAAAACGCATTCTGGCATTTATAATTTAATGCCAGCACCTCTCACGGGTTGGTTAGTTCATACAGCTTACCAATTCCAGTTTGGGAGGATTTTGATAACTTCCTCAGCTTCAGACTTGGCCTCGGGATCGGTTTTGGAGTTGATCTCCAACGCGGCTGAAGCTATCGCTAGTCTCGCTGTAAAGGGGGCTATGGCGGATGTTAGCAATGATCCTCTTATAGTTTTCGTAGCTTAATAATTTATACGTAAGTGGGAGCTCTTCGTTAACTGTGGTAAAGAAATTGTAACATTATTGTCCTGTATCATATTAAAATATATATAATATGCTCAAGTGTTGTACTTTGTTTGGGTGTGGCTTCGTGAGAATAGCAGTGTGTGCGTATTATTACCTTCAGCACGGGCACAGACTACTCTAGTAAAAATAGCAATATTCTACGGTGAAAATAGGAAGACTTAAATTTGCAACCTCTGATGGAACTGCAGGACAATACCTCATCATAAATCTTGAGTCTCATCAATTCCGTAGCCAATACATTGAGTGTTATCTAAAAGTTATATGCATTTCGGGGATAATGATTAAAACGCTGCGACGACCAGTTCAGTAAACGGCCCTGTCTCAGCTCTTGGCGCAACATCAAATATCACCCCTTGTCTTATTCCGATCGGGAACGGCCGATCGAATTCAACCTGGGAGGGGAGGCCATACCATTGGCGGAAGCAGATAAAGTATGACCGATAAAGATCGGCTGCAGTTTGTAAATCTAAACCCAACTTCTTTCGTGCATTAAAATACATGTTCAACAATATCTAAAGAGTACAAAGAAAAACCTCATGCATAAATCCGTCCAAAAAGCTGTGCCCAACGACTAAAATTTGATATGCTGGAAGAATTTGATCACTTGTACTCTGTAGTCAACCGATGGAGATAATCCTAAAGTGGCTGCACAAAGCCCTTCCTCTACACTTTCCAACGCTCGCCTTCAGCAACTTTCACGGGTAGATATCAACCCTGGGCTAGTATCAGGCCGCTCATTTTGACTCTATCATGCGGAACTACTGCATATATCAGAACCATTACCAGAGTTCCCTATTTTTTATTGGTTCTAAGGCAGCAGTCATTATGAGACTATTTGTAATCAGCAGGCACATGTAACAGCACAACCAACAGTGAACTTACATGCAAAATTTCGTGGCAGGGTGAGAAAATAGCGCAAAGGTGACAGGCTTTTCAGAGTGATTGAAAGATTCCAATCACTGTATAGTAATGCTTCAGAATCCATGAACGAAGGCAGAGATAGGAACAAATTGTACCCAATATAAGCATCCCTTCGTTGCCAACAAGCTTAGAGGTATTATAATAGAAATCTACCGAGCGCAATGTTAACCAGCTGATGAGCTGTTGCCTGTTGCCTGAAATACACTTAGCTAAAGTTGACAATACAAATATCGGTAGCCTGGGGATTTCATCCGCCTTGCCCAAGGCAACGGTATTTATCCCTGGCAATTGCTAAAGTGCTTCATGAGCACTCTCATACTTATAGCGCCAGTCGCAACATTTCGCCGGCTTCCTAGAATATACCCATGCCTCATATTCTTTACTCACTGTCTCCGTTTATAACAAAAAGATGGCTCCTTTAGTTCTAACTTGTCCCATTCCACTTTGGGAAAATGGCTGGTTTTCAATTTGCGTTCAAGAGCAGTACTTGGGAAACCTAGTTCCATTCGCGGCGGTAAGCGTATCGTTGGCGCTGCTGCTGTTGTCTGCATTCCAACCTTGGCGACATCTCCAACGACAACCAGAGGGGTTTGTACCGTTAGCAAGCTCCGATCCTGATACCAATCATCAGGGAACTGTCGCAAACGCCCCGTCATCAATTGCCACCCATGGCTGGTGGCTCAGCCGCCTTGAAGGCTTACTCCTTGCGGCAATCACAGCCATACTTTTTTTCTTCGTCTTGTTCGTGGAACGAAGATCAGACAGCATCTCTCCGCTTGGACTTCTCTTTATGTCGGCATATAATCTTGTCATGTGGTGCGCACGGCAATGGAATCTACCTGTGGAACCAGGAGTTATGAAGCGCATTCGATCTCACTCTAGTGTGATTTACGTATTATACTGGCTCTGTCTCGTCTTTATCGGCCTATCGACTGGCAGTGAGCAGCCCGACAAGGCCTGGGCTCTTGTGAATATTCTTTTGGGGGTCCTTTTTACAATTGTTCTTCTGCTCCATATCACAGCACCAAATATTATTGTGGAAGCCATTTCAGGAAGACTTTCTGCATCAATTCATTTAGGCGAAGAAACCTCAGCAAGTTTAATATCACGTTGGACTTTTTCATGGGTAGGCTCCGTTATTTGGAAAGCCTTTAAAGCTCATCTGAGTACCTCTGATCTATACGAGCTTAACTGGGATGACACAGCCAGAATTACAAGTCGGCTGTTCAGCAAAGCCACGCCTGCAACACTGAAACTTGTTTGGAGACTCTATCACTTTACAAAACATGATTTGTTTAATCAGGGTGCGTGGGCGGTTCTCTTTAGCTTAACCAGCTTCTGCCCGGCGTTTCTCCTTCGATACATTCTTGATTATCTTGATTCGCCAAGCACCATGTCCCGAAACAATGCCTGGCTTTGTGTTGGGGGCCTTCTGGTTGCTGGCATCGTGACGGGTATTGCAGATTGCCAGTGTGAATGGCTGGGTCGCAAAATCAGTGTAAGACTGCGGGCTATCCTGATTGACCAAATATTTTCGAAAGTACTCAAAAAAAGGATCTCAAGGTCTACAAAATCATCACCAGAGCAAGGAAATTCCTCTGACGACATTCATGCTACCGATGGAACAATTCTCAATTTAATGGCCGTAGATGTGGCTAATGTTAGTGAAGTTAGTGCACACATGCACCTCACATGGGTCAATTTCCCTCTCCAGGTTTCGGTCGCATCTCTATCGCTGTATAGCATACTGGGTTCCAGTGGCATTCTTGGCGTGATGCTAATGATTGCTCTTCTGCCACTAAATGTTTTGGTCTCAAAACGCCAGGTAGCAGCGCAAATGAAAGTGTTGAGCGCAGCCGATGCTCGTGTTCAAGCAAGCAACGAACTCATTACAAACATCCGCGTCATCAAACTCTGCGCTTGGGAAGAGGAATTTCGGAGAAAAATTCGCCTGTTGCGAACAACTGAGCTCTCGGGGCTACGGGTTCGTTTTTTCTGGTGGTCGATATCCATGACTGTATTCTATTCCTTGCCTTTCATCACTACAATTCTAACGTTGTTCATCTATACCCTTGTCGAAAAACAAAAGTTAGAGACCAAAGTCGCCTTCCCTGCTCTAGCCATCTTCGCAGTCTTACGCATTCCATTAGACAGAATGTCGTCCATGATATCGTTCATTCTTCAGGCACAGGTCTCCATCGGCCGAATTGAGAAGTTCTTGCAAGAGAAAGAGACCAGCCGAGAAGAACAGTTAATGGGAAGTGATGCGCGAACGATTGGCTTCGATAATGCTACCCTTGAATGGTCAGCCCAGGACGTTGTGGGTATCGGTGCCGGAGAAGACATTCAACCCGCTGAAAATCCGCCTACGCAGGAATTTCGTTTATCAAATCTTGAAATAAAATTTCACAAGAATGGCCTCAATCTGGTCTGCGGCCCCAGTGGATCAGGAAAGTCGTCACTGCTGCTGGCGCTGTTGGGAGAGATGGAACTCCTGCGAGGCCGTGTACATCTACCGCTTGCAGAGCAGCCGATTGGTAATGATACTTCAATCGGCGATGCAGCATACTGTCCACAAGAGCCCTGGATAATGAACCAGACTATTCGAGCTAATATCTTGTTTGGGCTGCACTTCCAAGGGCACCGTTACAAGATGGTCCTTGATGCTGTGGCCCTAAGCCGCGACCTCGCAGTATTTGAGAACGGCGATCTTGCTATTGCGGGTGAGCGCGGTAGTCGCTTGTCTGGTGGCCAGAAACAAAGAGTTGCATTAGCAAGAGCATTGTACAGTCACGCTCAATTCCTTCTTTTGGATGATTGTCTCAGTGCACTGGACTCACGTACTGGAAGACATATACTTTTTCACGCAATTAAAGGTCCCTTGATGGAAGGCAGAACATGTATTCTTGCGACACATCATTCTCAACTTGTTCTCCCTCATTGCGACTATGCGGTCTTCCTGGAGAATGGCATCGTAAAGCGGCAAGGAACCGCTTCAGAGCTTATGCAATCAGATATCACTGGGGAGAACACGCCGGCTGCAATAGCGAAACACGGGTTCAGGCTGATAGACTTTACACATAACCCACAAATAGTTGCATCTCCTTTACTTTCGCCCGGAGCCTCTGAACCAGAATCGTCAGACAGCTGGATTGGAAATATAAATGTAGTCTCAGAGACTAAAGATGAATCGATATACAGCGAAGATCAGATGACAGGAGCTGTTTCTCTGTCTGTGATAAGAGTCTACCTCAAATCTATGGGGGGGCGGTGGTTTTGGGCAGTTGTGTTCTTTGCATTTGGTCTTCAGCAAATTACATCTCTCGGAACAAACCTCTGGATCAAGGTATGGGCTCACGAGTTTGACGAGGCAGAGGAAACGTCACCAATGTCTCGTGTGAAATCTGTTTACTACCTTGCAGTGTATGGTCTCATCTGCGTGGCATACGTACTTGTCTCATTTGTTCGCGATCTCACGACATTCTCTGGAGCACTCAAAGCCTCAGCTCAAATATTCGACCGCTTACTAGACTCAATTATTCATGCGCCCCTAGTATTCTTTGACAAGATTCCGTTTGGTCAAATCACGAATCGTTTCTCCAGAGATGTGGAAGCAGTTGACCAAGAAGTGGCTCCTCACTCGATGAGCACATTTTTTACATTCTGTTCGCTGAGCACAGTTATTATACTGATTTCTATTACGATACCTCTATTTATTCCCGCAGCAGTCATAATTTGCTTGGCTTATTATATAATCACTGTTATATACATCAACAGTGCACGGGATCTGAAAAGGATTGAGTCTGTTCAAAGATCTCCACTGTATCAGCACTTTGGAGAGGCACTTGCGGGATATGTCAGCGTGCGTGCGTATGGACACGCAAATCGATTTACAGAAGAAAATCACGTCTTAATCGACGGATATAATCAACCTTACGTTCTGAATTGGGCGGCTAAAGAATGGCTGACATTACGCATCGCTTCTCTGAGCGCTCTAATTTCTTGGCTGACAGGAACTTTCTTGCTTTGGGGTTTGGGTAGAGGAACTGTGAATGCAGGGATTGCTGGCCTTGTACTCACTTACGCTGCCACTTTCAGTGATAACGTGCTTTGGTTTGTCCAATTATATGCAATAGTTCAGCAGAGCTTTAACTCAGTAGAGCGGATTGTGGAATACACAGAGATCAAGCGTGAGCCGAGTGAACCACTCGAGCCATCGTCCTACGACCTGTCACCACAGTGGCCTATCCACGGCCATGTACGTTTCCAAGGATATACTGCACGGTATGCTCCGGAGCTCAGTCCAGCTCTGTTTGATTTAAATCTCGATATTCATGGTGGACAACGAGTAGCGGTGGTCGGGCGTACCGGGGCGGGCAAAAGTACATTGGCGCTGGCCCTTATTCGAGCAGTGGAAGCTGACACCGGCCGCATCACGATTGATGGCATAAGCATTGCCTCAGTGAACTTGGTGCGTTTACGACGCGCAGTAACTGTGGTACCACAAGATCCTACTCTTTTTGGAGGCAGCTTGCGCCATAACCTGGATCCGTTGAACCATTATTCGGACGATGATCTTCATGATGTGCTACGAAGGTTACAGTTCTTCCAATCTCTACCCTCTGGAGATCTAGACCATCCGGCTGCGGCCCTATCAATGGGTCAACGCCAATTGGTTTGCATCGCGCGGGCACTGCTCCGTCGCTCTCGGATTCTCATTCTCGATGAAGCCACGGCATCCATCGATCATGCCACGGATGCTTTGATCCAGGCAGGGCTGCGATCTAGTATTGCGGATGGAATAACCGTTTTAACCATCGCCCATCGCCTCCTGACTATTGCAGATTATGATCGTGTGATGGTCTTGGATTCTGGTCGGATTATAGAACAGGGATCCGTCGCTGAGCTTTTCCAAAAGCGAGGCGATGGTGCCTTCTTTCGGCAACTGTGCGAGCAATCAGGGGATTTGGCTCACATTGAGAGAATTGTACGGGGCCTATAAATGAAATGATAATTTGTGAAGTATATGATAGGATAAACTTTCTTTTACCATTTTTTCGGTTAAATACATTATATCGATTGAGTATATTGCGCGATGCAGGGGAACTAGTGACCCTTGACTCTAATGTCACTTAATGGTAGTATTAACCAGCTATGGAATCGTCAGCTATTAAGGTGGTTTTAGCAGTTGACTTGGCCAAATGACTTCGCCTCAGCTGTCAATGACTCCATGAAGATCACTCAAACTCGCATTTTACCGACCTCATACCACAGTCACAATGGAGCACCCCGTATGATGTGATCGACGGCTAATTTCATCTTATAATGACAGTTGAGAGAAGTGGTTATATACTCGTTTCATCTCAATTTGATTTGGCCACTGTACATGTATTGCAAATGTGAGTAGTCTCATATAGTGGCTACCTTTCCAAACATAGAGTCAATGTTATACTAGATGTCGACGCAGTCATAAATATTTAAGCTAAAGTTTCAACACCCGTTCGAACATCTTCATCATGATACAGCCTGATACAGCTATGACTTCTGTATAACAAATCGAGCCGCACGCTCGGCGATGCCGTATACTGCCGTTTGAATATGTGCAGACGGAAGAACGGGTATGATGCTTGCGTCCACAACGCGCAGATTGTTCGTGCCGTAAACGATCAGCTCTGGGTTTACCACTCCGCCGTCTTTCTTGGGGAGCATTGCGCATGTTCCAACAGGATGATATATAGAAAGTGTGGTGTTGAGAACGTACTGACGCCAGTCCTCATCCGTCTGTACAGCCATCCCCGGTTCGAACTCAGATACCCATGCTGAAGAGAGCGGCGACGAGTTTGCAATCTTACGGCAATATTTGATAGCCTCGATAGCTGCCTGCACGTCGTACTCGTTAGATAGATATTGTGGGTCAATTTGCGGTTTTGTATCGACATCGGCAGAAGTTATATGAATGTTGCCGCGGCTGAGAGGATGCATAACGACGCCAATAAGCGTGAAGAAGCCCTTTCCATACAGAGGTGAGCCGACGGTTGGGTATCCCTTCACTCCAGTGTAGCCATCTGAGAAAATGACTTCCACTTGCGGCGATAAAAGTGATCCAATGTACTGTAGCTTTTTCTTATCGACAACAGACCCAAGGGAAAGTACCACATTCTGGGCGAGAGAATTGAGATTCGCAGCCATATTGCCCACCACCTGGTGCCAGTTCAGATAACTGTACCCACTACCAGTGTAGTCATATAAAGAAGTCTGGTTTGCGTGCCATAATGCCAGCTGTGTGGCCGCATATGTGGTGTTGTACTTGAGTATGTCAAACGATGTAAAATTGTCCTTCAATTGGTATGATGCTTGGTACCGAACGTGGTCTTGCAAATTCTCCCCTACACCCTCAAGGTCAATAATCTGATCTATACCGGCCTTAGATAGCACCGCCTTGCTACCTATGCCGGACAGTTCTAGCAGGCCAGGGCTTTGGATAGCGCCACAAGATAGAATAACCTCTCTTCTGGCGCTGATAATGGTGCCGTCTTGCAGCGTAACACCGGTCGCAGTATATGAATTTCGACCCTTCCGTAAATTCACTTTGGCTACGCGTGTCTCTAGTAGCAGATGTAAGTTGCTTCCCGATTTCGGGATATAAGCATTAGCGGCGTATGACCTCGTCCATGTTCGAGAGTCGATGTTGCTAGGCTGGTTCATATACCCTATAGGATTGCCACCTAAGGAATTCAAGTTATGCGGGATCCCTAGATCAGCCATAGATTGCAACCACAGCTCCTGCTGCGCGGGTATAACCCTATTTATTACGGTATGGATTGGTCCACTGGTGCCAACTCCTTGGTCGCCATAGTTGGATGAGTTGATACCGGTAAAGGTCTCCACGTCCTTCATTGCGGCGATCATATTCTTCCAGTTCCAAGATGGGTTACCGAGTTGCTCCCAGCCGTCGTATTCCTCAGCGGCGGACCGATCCCATGTCATCAAGTTCAATGCTGAGCTTCCTCCAAGCACTTTGCCTCTGTTGGCTCCGAGAACTCGCCCATTAAGTCCAGTTTGCGGTACAGTCGTAAAATTCCAATCATAAAGAGTGCCGAGCGTCGACCCCTTCATGCCGGGGATATTTATGCGATCTTCGTCCAACGCCTCAGGGCCGGCCTCGATCAGCAGGATGGTTTTATCTGGCAGGCCTTGGCTTAGCCTAGTCGCTAGTGCTGAGCCAGCTGTGCCTCCTCCCACCACCACCTACAATAAAGTGTCAGCGGCTACAATTCTGGTTTATGGCGAGTCTACTAGAAGATGAAGACTTTTCAAGATAGCGCTGAACATACATAGTCATAAACTTGAAGTTGATCGGAATTGGAACCAGCTGTGGCAATTGAGGCGGCCACAGCAGCCACGAGCCAGGCTGTCAAGATCGACCGTGTCATTCTCGTTAATAACAACGTTGTTGAGCCTAATAGAGCCCGGGGGAGATTAAAGCAAAAAGAGGCGAAAGAAAACAGCTTGAGCAATCACAGATATATACAATCTCCCGATAGCCCACAAATCCCACTTCCAATGATAAATCGCAGGATATCTACGTTCTTCATAGTCTGCGCTGCAATAGGTGCAAAAGCCTATAACGAAACACCACACCGCCTTTGTGTTACATTCGAACAACACACACAAAAACTTCCTTGCATATTGCCTAAATGTGCCGTTCAGAACCGACCAACAGCTCCGGGCAATTTCGGATCTTGACACTTCTACTCCATAGAGGAGAAAGAATAACGCCCATTTACTCGTATTCGGCGCGGAACTCTTCTGATTTCGCCATTCTAACCGAAGTGAACCCTGCTGTCGAGGGACATCTTGGCCCTGAGACCAGGGTCTGGAGATGCACACTGGTTAAGAACCCTTGTCATGGGTCCAGAGTTAGCATGGGTAAACCAACAGCCTTAAAAGCTGTAGGGAATCGCGTGTCACCTTTGCTACTACGGAACAAGGATCGGGGAATCCGGAATGACAAGACCATGCAGTCTCCTCACCATGAATCCTTCCGCCATGAGCTTGTACGTGTCTTCCATCTGTTTCAAGCGTAGAGTGCAGATTAGCAACGGGCCAACGACCTCAATTTCTTACTTCCATGAAGAAAACGACGCCAAGAATTTGCAACCAACATCAACGATACCTTACCTCGAGCCCCCAGGTCGCAGGTTGCCAAATGCTGTACGAGTAGTTGCAGTCACTTACTGTATACATAAGACCAATGGCTTTTAGCGGAATAGCCTATGTCGCAGGCTTCCCTGTACCATTTAATTGTCCAAGCTTCTGATCCAAGTCATATAGAAAAGGTAGCTCCAGGGCACCTTTGCCAGCGAGGATCATTCAGGGGACAGCAAAGCTCGTTCTCTATTATAGGTGCTGTGCGTCGATTGATAAGGTGCGCATATGACCCCAAATACGGCTTTACATTTTTATATGCTTAATCTCTGCGAGTGTGATAAGATCAGTCATCATGACTCGCACACCACCACCTGATTCTCTTCCACCGAACCGGAATATCGGAATTACACTCATTGTCGTTACGAGCATTCTGACTGGCTTTATGCTTCTAACGACTAGCCTGAGGATCTACACTCGCTTTTCTCTCAATGCGCAGGGCTTGGATGACTACTGCATCATTATCGTTAGTGTTTTAGCACTTGCTCGAATGGCCATTCAAGTGGTGCAAGTTGCAGTTTATCACAACGGCCGCCACCGTTGGTATATTAGCGAGTCCGACTACATCAATAACAATATGCTGGGGTGGTACGCACAAATTCTGCTTTTTGCTAGTGTGTGTTTTCTGAAGTCATCCATTTTATTCTTGATCATACGTCTTAGGGACGAACCAAAAGTCCGCCGAACCCTTTATGCCGTGGTCATAGGGCTCTTCGCTACCAACTTTGGTTCTATTTTCATTCTCGTGGCAGAATGCTCTCCCCCATCCGTGTACTGGACCCAAAAAGGTGGGAAGTGCTGGGATACAAGGATTCGCATATATGCTATATATCTTACTATAGGTAAAGTTGAAGTAGATTTCGTAATACTGGTAGAAGCCGCTAACATCTTATGTCCTTCGCAATAGCATATTCAGTCGCAACTGACATACTCTGTTCGTTGCTTCCTTTGTATGTTGTGTGGGGCGTTGGTATCAAGATGCATACCAAAATCGCTGTGTGTGGCTTAATGAGCCTTGGTCTTCTGTAAGCCCATTGTGACAACCTCGGAGCTTTATTCATGATCCTTAATAATAGCTAAGTTGTCTGTGGTAGCGCTACAGCGTTCGGTGTGGCTAGGGCCGCTTCTCTCGGCCTGGTGACAGTCGATCTCAGCTGTATGTAAACCATCTCCCTTAAATCCTCGGGACCTCTTCTACATCAACCCACCTAACAGAACGAACGGCAGGGGATTACGCAATATCGGCGATTTGGTCCAACCTCGAACTCTTCTTAGGTATCATCGCCGCAAATGTCGCCATCTCACACTCCATATACACTTTTTTTCGTCAAGATAAGTCGGCTGCCAGTGTGTCGGGTTACAGTTCCGCAAATATCCGTTTGGGCTATTTGAAACACGACGAGCTACGCAATAATACTACAAGTAACTCAACCTTAGCGATTATTCGTCGGCCTTCTGTTTCCAAGAGCGAAGGAAGTGAAGCCCCTTTGACAGCTATGCCTTACACGGTGGCTTCGTCCTCAGCGCTAGACAAACTGGATAAATTCGCTTAAACAGGGCAAGACATCAGGATTAGAGCTAGCTCAATCGTAATTACAATTGAATCCAGCATATATGGAGGCATTAATAGCTATCCAACGGTTGTATGCTATGTAAGGGTCGTTGGGCTCGATTACCTGTGACTCATAGGTTTGTAGCGGTGGGGTTCGATGGCAGCAAATAGGACAGATTGGGGGGAAGGCGCGATGTCTGTTGCTTAAATAAGTACCAAAATCCTGCCACCTTTCTTTCATTAGAACTTAAATTATCGAATCTTCTACGTTGTTAACTTTTGGCCGTTTCATCTGCGTTTACGACATTATGGGTTTTGCTTATCTCCCAGCCGACGCTGGCCTTACTGGTGAGCTGTTGTACAAGCCGGAAACGCCCATCATGAAGCATTCTGCTTTGCTGACAACGATGCAGTGCTTAATAACTGGTTGCTGACTCGTTCTTATATCACCGGGTATGTTTAATTCCCTCCGAGTATTCTCGATAAATCCCACTTATTAAAGTTTCATTATCGTGAATAGCCACGCTCCTACACAAGCCGATGTTGCCTGTTTCAAGGCTCTCAAGAGTTCCCCCGATATTGCCAAGTACCCCCATGCCGCTCGATGGTTCACACATATCGCCACTTTTGAAAGCGAATTTTCTACTCTTAGTGGAGATGCCACCAAACCCTATACTGTCTATGGTCCGGAGGTCGCTGAGACCACCGCGCACTTCTCTATGGCTCTTGCAGCTGATGATGATAATGATGACGTCGATTTGTTCGGTAGTGACGATGAGAATGAGAATGAAGAAGCAGTCCGTATCCGCGAGGAACGTCTAGCTGAGTACCGCAAGAGGCGGGAGGGCAAAGTCAAGCCCGCTGCTAAGTCTCTTGTTACTCTGGACGTGAAACCTTGGGGTATGTCACACTCTTGGCCTGTATTCGGCTCTTCGAGTTTTGCCTACTCATAGAAGTTTAGACTTTCAGCGGGTAGTTGATTCAATATGAACTGACTAGCTTTGCAGATGATGATACCAGTATGGTTGCCCTCGAGGCGGCTGTTCGTGGTATTGAAAAGGATGGCTTGGTATGGGGTCAATCTAAGCTAGTAGCCATTGGATTCGGCATCAAGAAGCTGCAGATCAATCTCGTTGTTGAGGATGACAAGGTGTCTACTGATGACCTTCAGGAGGAAATTCAGGATTTCGAGGACTATGTTCAGTCCTCTGATGTTGTTGCTATGCAGAAGCTTTAAGCTGGTTCTGAGGAGTAAATCATGCCACGCTAGATACGAATCTTCATAGTATAGTGAGAGGTGCAAGTAATCGTCGGTTGGAATTTACGTGGAAATTACTCTGATATACAAAGACGTGCAAATGGACAATAAGCCAGACATACACAAAAGTAGCTATAAAACACGACTTATTGTTATTTTTTCTGCTTTCGATAAGTAATAACTGACCTGCCTTATCTCACAGAAAGGCATTCTCAATGGCGACAATCCAGGTAGATTAAATGCAACTGAACAATACAACCCGTGCGAACAACCTATCCAATCATCCGAAAGCTCAGTCTACAAGTAATTGATCCTCTTAACGACTACTGACTAGAAGCACGCATAGGTCCAATACCCGGGAATTGGGCTGATACGCGCATCATTTGCAGGGTCTTGTAAATGCTTATCTCTCAACTAGTTACATGCGCCGTAAGTCGCGACGATAACATGTTCGCCCTGTTTAATAGCAGGGCTATGCATCCGGCTGTACGCCAGGTCGAAATCGCTATGTATGAAGCCATCGAGTTCCCATGTGGTGAATTCAATCAAAGCTCAAGTACTAATTGGACCTATAAGAATTGTTGAATGCGTTTGTCACAGTAAGAAAGGCAAGAACAACAAGAAACAGAGGGTGATAACGGATACAGAGTAAGAATTGCTATGAGGAATCGTTGACACGGCAAGTGAGCAGGCTGCAGTGGAATCACCGGGGGAAAAAAATGCGGCTGCTTACAGGCCACACTAGATATTTTGCTCATGCCATCAATGAACTACCCTAATTGGCAGTAGTGACGTTGTCCCGTTCTCTGACAACCGTTGATGCACGCTTCCTACATGCAGTGGTGGCTTTTTGCACTACTATGTACTACTTGTAGAATCTCCGATAGAACGTATTTATACTCGAATACAAGGATCGTTACTTAAAACACAGTCCAAACAACCGCGGTCATGATGTTTTCAGCAGTTATTATGCCTCACTGTGATGTCTTTGTATGTGCTACCTTTTTTGAGTTATCGTTATACTATCCATCCCGTATAGGGTACGTGATACAGTCGTTCATTTTGGCAAATTATGAAGCATAAAACTTTTTTATGAAGAATCCAACGATAAGAGCTATCTGTTAGCGCCTGATACGCTTCCACTGCATGTACATACTGATTTACGGAAATCAGTATGGTTAGACGAAGTAGTCTGAGTTTGGTGCGGAATGGGGTTATAGTCCCAAGTCCAGGCTGGGATTATAGGGCGGATGGGATCGAATCATGCGGCGATTGCTTGGACGTCCTTGAAGAGTTTTCGTTGCTATTTGCTAAACTATCAGTTCTGAGTTCCATCTTTTGAACGACAAATTTGCGTTGGACCAACACGTACCGTGAAGAAAACCGAAACGACTAAACAGACTGCGCCTCCCACAAAGACGGGCACGAATACACTCCGAAGGGCCACCACGATAGACGCAATTGCTTGGTCACGGAGTGCATCCGGAAGAGATCTGATAAAGTCACCACTTGTGCCCGCAATTGCAAACTGAAGCTGTGACCGAGGCATGTCGGGTAGGACCGATGAAAGACCAGCTAGCGACTTATTGATGAAGATGGATCCCGCAATGGACAGACCGAGTGCAATTCCGCCAAGCTGAGCTATCGAGTTTTAAAGCCTGTCAGACCATTTCATTGTAAATAGAGTGTATTGACTGCGCTTACCGAGCATCATGAAACTGATGGCATATGCTAGGTCGGTTGGAGATACCACAGCCTGTATCACAGCATATCCAGCTTGAACAAAACACCCTGTCCCGGCACCAACCAATACCTCAAAGCCATAAACACTAGTAGACGATGTTTGTGGTGTAATTCGATCTGCCTTACATTATTACCCGCATTCCAATCATGATGACTAGTGACTTACAGAGTAGAGCTCCGCCGACGACTGTTAACACACTTCCAGCCGTATACCATGGCTGAAAGTAGCTGAACTTTGACATTAGGTGGCCATTGCAGAGTATAAGCGCGCTTAAAGTGACAATCATTGGCAGTAAGCGGACTGCCGATTTGATAGCGTCGTCACCACGAGTAAATTGAAAGTATAGAGGGATATAATAAATGGGGACGAACGCGGAGGTGTTGATTGCCGACGCACATATATACAAGAGTACGGCATTGAAATTGCCTAGAAATCGGCAGGGAAATATTCTATCAGTCACACTGGTGAATAGTGACAGGTGCTGCTGAATGCCGAAGCCAAGAAACAATACGCCCGACGTGATGAATAGGGCAATTGTTTGGCCACTTCCCCATGCATACAGCGCACCGCCAAAGTTGATGGCCATGAAAAGGGACATGATGGCACCGACACTTAGGATGGTACCTACGAAGTCGAATGCACAAAGCAGACTAGCAACTTTGACCCCGGGTCGTGGTTTGAATGAAGGAATCAGCCAAATATAAACAGGCGCGAAAAGTGCTGCTACACAGAGGTTCATATAAAAGGCCCATCGCCATGTGGCCTTCGATTCTGCAAAAGCGCCGCCAACCACTGGTCCAAGGACAGTGCCAATGCCCCAGATTAAGCCCCTAACATCCGTGTTAACCATTAAAGAAGTCAAACGAGCACTATCCACTTACACGAAGCTTAGATAGCCTGGCCTTTCTTTATCAGACGTGTTGACGGATAGGAGGGTCATAACTCCCAAATACATGCCGTTGCCGCCCATCCCAGCCAGAACACGGCCAATGATGAGGGCTTTCATAGTAGGAGCTGCGCCACAGAGGGCTGAGCCAATGTTGAAGAGCACAGAAGACAAAATGTAAAGCCATTTCGCATTAAAAAGCCCATATAATCTGCCAAAAGGTAAGACCACAGCTGTACCACCGAGGAGAAATCTGCAGTGGTGAAGAGTAAGTCAGCTAGGTAGCTTAAGAATTGCAGGTTTTGACTTTTGACTCACCCAACTGAAAGCCACGGCAGCTCTGCAATGTCTCCAAGATCATTTACTGCAGCCTTATTCCCAAGTCTCGTTAATCGTTTTCTTGAAATAGGCGGGGAATTGTCATTTGGATGACCTTACAGGTGTTACATCAGCAACAACAGTATTGTCCAAAGCATAGAGAAAGATGCTGGAAAGGATTGCGATCACGACCATGGCCCACTGTTAATGAAGATGATTATTTTAGCCAGGCGCAACACACAGAACTCCAAGGTAGAACCTACGGACAGACCATGAATTTGCCTTGGTGAAGGAGCTGGATCGGTACCCGCCACCTGATTGTTGTCGGTATCTGGGGAGGAGAGAAAAAATTCACCTCCATCGCTACTTCCTGGTGATTTATAAGTTTGCGACATCTGTATCGACATCTTCGACTCATCCATAAGTCTTCAACCGTTCTGAAGGGTGGTAAGTACTAAGGCAGAGTTTTGCTATTTTCGGTTTTCTTAATTCTTGACTATATCACGCTTCTAAGTGGTATGTTACGCCTATTATATAGTTCGTTGCGTGGCGGCATTGTCCCACTTCCAAATGTTTAGCGATCCATACCAGGGTTTACATCGCTTCTACTTACATGCGTCAAGTTGGGATTCGTAGTCTTTGAAGGAATATTAACAATCACATAAACTAGTGTTCGTAATCAATGGATTTTGGAAAAAAAAATGAACACAATGGCTCGCTTATTGCGGATTTGGGTTGCAGAGCCGTCTTCCGGATCGGGAAATTTGCACGGAAATATTTGGAAGGGCGGAGACGGAGCATCTCAGAACACCCCGGGGCTGCTGAATTAGGTAACTTTCTTGGAAATGGTGAGCTAGAGGGATTGAATAGGCAACTTTTTCGGAAATGATGACGAGACACCTTTGTTCTCTGTGATTTGCAGATAGACCAAACGAACGGCCTCCAGTCGCAAATACTAGCAACATATTTCACAGTGTTTTTTTTCTTCAAGCTGTATAGGTTGTGGCTTGAGGAGAAAGCGAATCACGTAGCATATAGGAATAAATGGACCGTTTGATGGTTCAAATCCTTCATTCTATCACCCCATCCCATAGGTCCAGCATAGCTACACGCAGATCAGTTATAACACTAGAGAGAGAACATGGTTTATCTTAGTATCCGCTATATCCAACCTTGCCATCATTGTTTTCACTTTTGCCTGGCGCGCTTCACTCCCTGAGACTTGACTCACGCTATTTACGCGTTCTAGCAAGCTTCGAAAATGTTCTATCTGTAGATTCAATAGACCTCGCATCATGTGCAGCTCCTCTTGGGGTATGTAATTCTCCCCGTGAATATTAGAGAAAATGGCAGAATTGCATGATGCTAGCTCTGCCGGTCCTCGAGTTGAGCTACAATATAGCTGTGAGTGACGATTGGTTGACGAACTACCTGTAACGATTGATGTTGGAGGGAGAGGTTGGCTCTCGAGACTTTCAAGCTCATTGAGTCCTGCAGCCGAGTTGTGGAGTCTTTTACAGAGACACTCAAATATTTCGGTAAGACGGTCGCAAATGACAACAATGAGGGCCTGCACTCGAGGGAGCAAACAGCATATCGGACAGTCCAGGGCTAAACAACACTGAAACATAATCCATTTCTGCAGCTGGACCACCTCCTCGATCGAGAGTTCGGTGATATGGAATTCGTCGTCTTCTAAACGTTGCAACACAGTAGCGCTATTCTCCATACAGCAGCAGGTCTTATAGCTGCAAAAAGAGTCTGGAACGCCGCCGGATTCTTGAATTGGCGGGGTGACTTGTCGCGTCAAAGGCGTTAATCCCGTAGACTGCAGAGGTGATTTTAGCAACGAACTAGAAGTCGGAGCAGCGCAGACACGTCCGAAGTCAACACTACAATCAGTGGTATGCAAAGGCGTCGCCGAGCCTGGTACTTCGGCGCGTTCAAGATATCCATGTTAGGTTCCGTGTTGATAATGCCCCGAGTCAATATACTTACCTGCAGTATCCTGTACTCCAGTCATTGTTTGCTCCGCAGTAAGCGGCTGATTAATCGTCGCGTCTTCTTGCAATCTCTTCGCCTCAACACTCTGATCTGTAGGTGATCTTGTTGCTCCTTGAGTCAAACCATCCAGCAACCCTGCTTTGCGGATAACTTTCTTCTGAAGTGTTGGCATAATGCACCGTATAGCGCGACTGCGACACCGGTCACAACGTTGACGCTGGCCTGTACACCGGACCTTTGACCATTTCATATCAGCACACATCTAGCCGCGCTCATTAATAACAGCACAGCTGCGAATGCAAATGCGTACCTTTTTGATCTTGCAGGCCAAACAAGCTGATCTCTTAATCGGGACGGCACGATTTTCGCGGATCTCACTGGCTCCTCCAGCAGCCGAAGAGTCTGCATTTCTTGATGCAACCTGTTCCATACCGATGGCATCTTGGTTTTTGGACGTTTTCAGTGTGATGAACATGTCGAGTTCCGGTAAGTGAAGGGTATGGACATAGCCACAGGATGCAGCAGGAGAAGAGCTCACTACCTGCTGCAGCAAATATGTAATGTAAGATACTGAGAAATTTGAAGAAGTAGCAGAATTTAGAGCAAAAAATAAGTTTTCCGTATAAACTGCCACAGCAGAGCAGTTACGTCGTGGAGTGCAAAAGGGTTAGTAATAGCTGTGTGGTGACGAGAGAACTCGTTCCGTGAGAAACAAGTCATTTGAGTGAATATTTATGCTTAGTAATACCATAAAGACCTGCTCTTTAAGACAGAAACTAATATTATTTTCAGGATTCTGTATTAATAATAGGTTTCAATTCATTGCTATTTCTCTGCGCATTGACATACTAATACTGAGTTCTGAAGGCAGTCCACCGTAGCATAGATACGTTCTCACAGTACTCTACGACCTCTTTCCTGACGCTTATTTCCACCACTGAACGTTTCGTTCCGTCTTGTCGGCCAGATGAATCGCCATGGATACCTCAAAATATATTTAAGAAATTGGAGCTCACTAGTGTCAGGCTTTAACGAGCAGAGCCGAATAAAGAACGCGATTGTCATAAGCGGGACAAGCCAAAATCCATTATTCATAATGTCAAACGATTCGGGTTGTCGCTTATACCATTATTGTGCGTCGCCAGCACAGAAAAATTCCAAATCAATCGTATCGTAATAAAGACCACTGCAGTGATGTTTGCCGCGTGGGTAGCTTGCCGCACATTACGTTCCGCAATATCACGCTTCTTGTCGCGGCTTGCGTCATAATTACTGAAGCAAAATGGACCAAGGATAGTGCTCGTTATGGTTTCTTTGAGAAGGTTCATGGCTCCGTGAAGCCAACCATCAAGCCGTACGAAATTATAGTATCCATGAGGAAAAAAAGTGAAACTGCGAAGAAATATTGAAGATGGATTACGTGTTGTAGTCTGTCGTACTGTGTCTGGCACTAGGTTGCTCATAGTGCGCGACTTTTGGCTGTAACTTTGCAAATTAAATTTTCAAGGTGAGAGACAGATGACCATTTATATGATGTGTCAAGAAGAGAAAGATGAAAAATTGCGCAGTCTTTGAGTGGATCTGTTTTTATTGACATATGATTAGATGTATGGGCTATCCGAAACATAGCTTACTTGGCTTGAAGATGGAAGGGAGAAAATGAAATGGAAGAAGGCGGGGTACTATAACCTTTATAATGCAGTTAAAAGGCCTCCGCCCCTTAATACATGGCTTAATAATTATACAGGAGGATATCAGTCAAGTTTATATTAGAGAGAAACCAACAACAGGATTCATCCATTTAGCTTGATTTGGTTGGCTTAGTGTTCAGAGGTTGTTCCATATTACTAATTCGTCTCCAAAAAGAGTTAGCACTCTTGAGCATTAAGGTATTTCTTGTTCTCCTTGGTAGGAGCCTCAGTTTGCTTGAAAAGGCATCAATCTCCGAGATCCGGCATTACTGAACCGGCTTGGCAGCACTCACATATTAATTTAAATGCCCGTTCGCTGTATTTGACTATTTGTTGTCTCTTCTCGTAATTATGTCTGCAAAACAACCTATACCTTCATTCGACATGCTGGATCCAAACCGTTTACGTATACCTGCGGATGATGCAAAACCGACAGCCGTCCGTGAATACCTCACTAATGTCCTTCACTTTTCCTACAATGTACCTGTGAAACATGCCGAGTAATTGGTGTCTGGTTGGCGCTACGGACGAGGCAATGCGCTGAATGAATATGATGTTGCTACGTTTCGTCAGATTTTTGGCGCTGAAGTTGGAGCGCTGCTGTATTATCATGTAAACAACAATCTATCCGTATCAAAGAGAGAAACTGGTCCAATTTCCGGAAATGAGACTACAGAAGCAAAGAAAGACCTATTTGGGTTACCGCCAGGAGGTAAGTCTATAGTCATTTTGTACTCATGTTGTATACTTCGACTTAGAGAGAAATAAACATGTTTACAAGAACGGAGTTTCACTAACCTATGATGTATAGTATCGGTTATGTATTTGTTTTTTATCATGTGTATTATCCCTGGCCTGGTGGCTTGCATTCAGCTTTTAAAAGGAAGCACCGATGACGTTGATAAAATGTTGAAAATTAGTGGCTTTTTCTTACTAGGATTTATGTACTTGTATATTACATTCTACTACGTATAGCATAACTAGAATCTTCATTCACGTAGTATTGCAATACAATAAAAACGTTTGAACTTGCATTTTATTCAATCTTGTTGGAGACATCTGCTCTTCATTGTACTTTGGATGGAAGACGTTCCATGACTTACTACCACAAAAGTCGGACTCTAGGAAGAGGGCTAAAGTCCGCTGTAACGGCCGCGCGACGGCGACAGAAGTTGCTTTGCAGCTATGTCATCCATGTATTCAGTACTCGATTGTCGCCTAGAAGGTTTCCAAGTGGGTTTCAGCTGCCTGAAAGTTGTCTACGCTCTCCTGGGTTTGTTACCTAACTATTACACGATCGAATATCGTGTCCATAGGACTTCCAAGGGTATATGTTATATCATCAATAAGTACTTATGGATAAGGGCTTCGATCGTTCGGGTCCCTATTATTGCTTATCTTGCGCAATTGAACCGTATTTGGGCATTTTACTTGAAGGTGAGTATGTGGAAACATACCTCGAACATTGGGTATTAATAAAGGGTTTGACAATGGATCTAACGAGATATGTACAGAGAAACTGAGCACCGGGCTTTCTGATTTGCCTTTAGAAGTCTCTCAACATAGTTTAACACCACGAATAAATGCCGAAAAAGATGCTTTGACTAGACATCAACACTAATTGCACTCGTCATGTTCATCTGTGCACTAGGTATAACATTAACATCGGTCCTGATATCACAGGATAAAACTTAAGTTTCAACTTTGAGTTGATTGTGAGGTCCTTTTGCCATGCCTTTAAATAATGCCACAATATGAGGAGATTTTCCGGGAATCTTTCTGATAGGTTTTGGTGTATAAAGGCTCTGTGATTCCCCATGAGAGATCCCAGGTTAACGATATACTTTTGAGTGTTGAGATATAGACCGCAATAACCTTGTGGAAAATAACTCCTCTTTTGCATTCTGACATTGAGAACATTTTGAGTCTTATATTTGCATCTATAGTTACACTATTTGTAGCTCAGGTCCATAAAAATTTGAACTTCACTGGTAATCTATGTTTCTTACAGCGCTTCAGACTATAAACCCCTAAATAGCGCAGACACGATCTCGGTC
Source organism: Trichoderma guizhouense (assembly GCA_002022785.1). NCBI lineage: Eukaryota > Fungi > Ascomycota > Sordariomycetes > Hypocreales > Hypocreaceae > Trichoderma > Trichoderma guizhouense. The sequence continues at coordinate 633,918 of LVVK01000014.1, forward strand.
GTAATAGTTAGCAGATATATTTCAGCATTCACCTTAGCTACCCATTCAACAAAGTCCTTTTCGAATCGTTGACTTCCCCAAAAATAGTATCCAGAAGGATATTGTATGAGAAAATACCACCAGCTATAAGGGATCGACGATAGTCCACCATCGACGTTCTCAGCTCATTGATGGAATTGCCAATATATCTACATTCACTTGTCATTTAGCTGAGCCTTGGTCTAATATGCTTTAATTGAACGCCAGTATCCCCCGAGGGACTAATGTTACGTTTACATAGAGATCCTCTATATGTTGTATACTCTGTTCAACCCCCCTCAAATAGCACCGTATGCTTTCAATGCAGCCTCGACCACCTCATCCAGCGTGTTTTTGGGCAAATGAAGCTTGTCATTCTGGATCTCGCCCTCTTTCTCGAGGTGGCCACCATAACGTCCAGTGACAAATCCAGTCTCTATAAGGGCAAAGGTGGCCTTGACATCTCCAGCAGCCACAGCAGCCTGCTTTTCCGTGATCAAGTTGGAGCTATTGATGCTCTCCGTTGTGTACTTGACACCTTGGATCCTCTCGATGGCTTCCAGTAGCTGCTTTTGAGTAATGGCAAAGTCGCTGAGATAGATGACAGTATTCTTGTAAACATCGCGATCAGTACCAGCGGCAAGCAAAGCTTTAACTAAGCCCTGAGCTGAGTTCTCTTCGGTAGTACAAGAGAAATATCCTTCGCCGTCATCCCAAAAGACAAATCGCCGCTCACCAATGTGCATGCCGAGGAAGTCATTTGCCATAGACCAGCGAATCCACATGCCACACGCTATGCTCATCCACTCAATAACTCCTGTTTGAGCCTTGGCTCGGAGGTATTCTTGAATCTTACCCTTGTCATTAAAGACTTGGTTTAGTGCTTGGGCGTCGTGTCTCATGTAATTGAGACCATACTCGCTAGGCACATAGCGACGTATACCGGCCGCGATAGCAGCGTCAATAATGCGAAATTGATCAGCCACCGAGAACGAGGTCATGCAGTTGATGACAACATCGTGGCCTTGAAATGCAGGAATCAGCTCGTCTGTCGGGTAGGAGTCAGGGACTGTGATCGTTTTGAAGTGCACAGGCATTTTGGCCTTGGAAGAGGCACGTTGTATCAGGGTAATGGTGAAGCTGGGCTCCTTCTCCAGAGCAGCCAGAACGACGCTACCTATGGAGCCCGTGGCACCAATGAGGATGACTTTTTTGAACATTGACATAATAATGGCTGGATGAGGCTTAACCACTTAGATAATAAAATATAGTTGGGAAGTTAAGTTGCTTAGACGATGGCACCGTAGCCTTTAAGTACTTCTTAACAATATTCTACCATGATCCGATGATTATAATGAAACTGTCGAATCTTTTCTGTAGATAAGCATACGTAGAGCTAAATGTCTCCGAATATTCGGGGTCAATTCCGTGTCAACTTTGACCGGCAAATGTTGCCGGACTTTGTTTCTTTTGCAGGCATCCTTCGCAAACAGTTTTGCATCCGCATCGCTGATCCACCGTTTTCCTAAATGGGTATTGTGGAGTAATGGTGGCTAAGATTGGCCAGCTCTAAAATAGCTCCGTCCATCAAGTTAGCTCAGGGCTTGTAATGAGATTGTTGAGTTAGACCCAGCGAGCTCAGACTCGAAGGACCCGATGCCCGAGCTTTCCATAATTGTCCCCTCGCTTAGAAATGCCGACAATGCACGGGCATCACTAATGGTTATAGATTGCTCATTGTAGGCTTCTTAGTAGCATCATCATTGTTTCACACTAAACCATCCCGACCTCTCCGTAGTATTTGAGTTGCTTATCCAGTTTATTCTAATGTCTTCTTTCTAAGGCTGATTAGTGCGGCTTTTACCTTTCCTTTGGGACTTTCTTCGTAGGACTTTGAGCTAATGCCGCAGCCGATATGCAGGTTCCGACATGCAGGTTCCGACGTGCGGGTGCCGATACTCCACACCCTACGTGCCGCCCCAAAAGGATACCAAACACGAGTCAGTGAAGAAAATCGTTTAACAATCTTCCTGTGGCAAATCACGTCAGTAACATTTGGGTACGAAGCTCCTAAGTCCCATTTGTCAAAAGAAAGGTGAGAAACACCTTTCAATTTGAACTGCAGACAATCTAATACCGTCAAACCAGGCCTCCAAATTTTCTCGAGTCATTGCCGTTTGTGAATTATCAATCAATCGTATGATGTACTGCGACATGTTCGGCAGTATTCAAGTGCCTATGTACAAAATGGTATCAAAATTTGCAATTATTCACAGTGATGACATATTTCAGATGGCTTTAGTAGATCTAAGTTGAAATACCTATCCGGTAAACTGTGCAACCCAACGAGAAGTGATACAACATACATCGCAGAGATAAATGTAATATATATTGTAGCAACCAGCCCCGTCAAGAAGGCCCAGATCATCTTAAACTTTCTGAATTATCTACCTCAGCAACCATCAGAAGAGCCCTATCCAAGTTATCAACAGCTTCGCCAATTCTAGATTTTCGTCAAACTTCATAACCATGCCAGCACAGAAAATACCCGCGACATCCAAGATATTCCAGCCTCTCAAGGTCGGTAGAATTACGCTGCCTCATCGCATAGTGATGGCACCACTTTCACGATATCGCAACAGCGATGACCATGTGCCTCTAGATATGGCAGTCGAGTACTACTCCGACCGAGCGGCCGTCCCTGGGACGCTCATTATAAGCGAAGCAACAGCAATATCTCAAGACGATGAGACTGATCCCAATGGTCCTGGTATTTGGAGTGATAAGGAGATTGCCCAGTGGAAGCGCATAATCAGCGCTGTACATGCTAGGGGTGGCTATTTTATACAGCAGATCTGGAGCCTAGGCCGCGCAGGTGACGCACAGTTTGCGCGTTCCAAGGGCATCAAATACGCATCGAGCAGCGAGAGTCCCATGGAGGGTTCTGATATAACGCCTGAGGAACTGACTGAGGAGGAGATATGGGTCAAAATTGACAGTTTTGCCCAAGCTGCGAAAACAGCCATTGCCGCAGGGGCAGATGGCGTTGAGCTGCACGGCGCTCACGGCTACTTAATTGACCAATTCACTCGGGAATCTATCAATAAAAGAACGGATAAATGGGGTGGCTCAGTTGAGAATAGGGCACGTTTTGCTATCGAGGCTGTCAAGGCCGTTGCTGCTGCCATCGGGGCAGAGCGTACGGCTATTCGTCTTAGCCCATGGGCGACGTTCCAAGGCGCAACATCATCTGATCCACAGGCTCAGTTTCTATACATGTTGCGCGAGTTCAAGCGACTTAAACTGAACCTCGGCTATGTTCATCTGGTAGAAGCAACCGGCGACCCTGTGACTTGGCTGCACAAGAAGGAAGACGAGCTTGGCCAACACAAGGCTTATAGACAAAACACACTCCAATACCTACTAGAAGAATGGGACAATTGGTCACCCGTTATCATTGCTGGTGGCTATACTGCGGAGAACGTCTTCTCAGCCGTGGATAATCTGTATTCCAAGTGGGATGTGGCTGTTGCATTTGGAAGATATTTTATTTCCAATCCCGACTTAGTATTCCGCCTTCAGAATGGGATCACTCTTAGTCCCTACAAACGAGATAGCTTTTATGCTAAAAAATCTCCTGTAGGATATATCGACTATCCTGTGAGCGAAGAATTTTTGCATGGAAGCTGGACATGAGTCAACACGCTTTATAAGCAACTAGATGGACAAAACAATGAACAGCGGCAACACGGAATGTCAATTCTCAAACCAACTAGATAAAGTCATAGAGCAATTTAAGAGGAACGATTCGGATATATGAGCCATAAACATCTCGTTCATTACATGGCCTAGATCATAGTCATTAATCCAGTATCCATCAAAACCTAATTTCGACTATTTTCCCTGTGTAATCAGATTGCTAAGATTAGGATTCTAACCCCAACTATAACCAGGTAGTCCGTCAACCAAAAAATACACTGGCAGTTGGCTTCTTCTGTGATGGTCCACGAGTCATCGAGAACCACTTCGAATGAACTTGAGTGTTTGATTATAACCCTCAATAGTCTTCAAGACTTGAACCCTTTTGTCTTCAACATTGAGAAAGTCGTGTCACAGGAGCATCTTCTCTTGTGATGACATCCAAGAACCTCCTTCCCCACCTCTCCAGCAGTCATTTAATTTGGTGGTTGCTTAGTGATTCAAAAGTTTCTTAGGTCAACCAGTTCGTCAAAATGTTGCAAGAAGGTGACTATCAATATTAACACCGGTTTCGACTTTCATCACAAATGTAACACGACATATACGTACCACCTATTGCCCAACAGCTACTAAATCGCTGCAGTTCACTTCGAAGGGTCTCCAACTCTTTGGCGGAAATTTGGAATTCTTTGAAGCTCACTAGAGGTAAAGCTGCTCGCCATACACAACAAAGGCCAATGAAGGACAAGTTTTCAATGCCGTGGTATCGAATGAAGTCGGAAGCCGAGAGACACATTTCCAAAGTCATACTCGCTATTGACCACAGTGCGGTGGCGTCCTTGGAGTCTCTTGGGCCGCTTCTACGTCTGTCATGGCTACTTCGGAGTGCCATGAGAGTGCTAGGGATAGATGAAGTATAAGTTGGGAGACCTAGATACCACAAACTTAAATGTGGGCTTACCTAATTGCCATCGACGTTGGTTCGCAGTTCAGAAACGCCTTGTCTTCAGAAAGGCGCAATAGCTTTCCAAGCGAATCCTGCGCAGAGCTGTCTACAGCTACGTAATCAGCTTGTTGGGTTTTTCCGAGCTGGCAACAGCGTAAGAACGTCAGAGTATCGCTAACTAATCGTGCCACGGTAGCTGTGATTCTCATTCTTCCTGTGTAGCCGTAAGCTTTCAGTTTTTCGTCCAATTCAAGGTCATGCTCCTCTATCAGAGGAAAAGACTGCGGGTCTGGGAGCAGCAATGGTAAACAATAGTCCATGCTAGAGACTGCGATGAGGCTGATTAATTCTTGATCAGCGGCGGTTGTTTCTAATCTCATCTACGGAGTAGACAGTCGTGACTTACCGATCCAAGGCGACCAGCGCATAACCGCATAAAAGCCTTTCTTCAGGGTCTTTTGAATCCAGGTCATTAGATGTATAGCTCTGAACTTCAAGCATCCGGGCTAGTGATACACAGAGATTCAACGTGTTATAAGCAGATTCTAGACCTTGTGAACATTCATAAGCCCCTAGTAAAAGCCCATATTGCAATAAATCAAGATCTTTAATACCGGGTGATGATTGGGTAATGACAAAGAGCCGTTTCATAGTACGGTAAAGCCGAGTATTCATTGAATGGGCTGCGTGGTTGCAGGGAAATTGAACGACAACATAAAAAGTCAGCAGCAAACGTGCAACGTCACCATGCTTATCATTCTCTAAATGGGCGCATTTTTGACGGATATCTTCTTCCCTGAGAACGGGGAGCCACCGGTGGACGCTCGCAAAGTAGCTGTCCAACAAATTCGGAATGTCAATGTCGAAAGCGCCAAGTGTTTTAAAGAGCAGCTCGGACAAGCTGCTGGCTCCGTCATACTCTCCATCTTCCCTGTCGCTGTCACACACTAAGCGAAACAATAACGATTCGCCTTTGGTGGAGAGGTCAGGAGAACAAGAACCGCGAATTTCCACCAGGTCATTTTTTTGTACTGGCGCCTCGTTCTGTAAAGTTATAGCATGTCCATCTCGTGAGACACTGTAATTGCACGTAAGAAATTTTCTGTAATAATAACAACTGGTCAGAACAAATGAACGTACAAGTCGGTACATTCCCGCGATTGAAGAAGAGCTTACGAGGTGCAACGAGAACAATTCGGTAGCAACCGGTCGCAGCCTTGTTTGCGACTTGCACAGTAACGGCAAGGCCGTTGCGCCTTGAGAGTCAGCGGAACTTGTGCCGACATGGGAAACAAATCTGATTAATCAATAAAATGGCGAAGCTGCATCGGCCGACGCAGCTGTGGGCTTGGATGATCGAGCGAGCGGGCCTCATGGAGATTTAATAGTACCTCTCGTTGATTACTATTCCTCTCTTATAATCGAGATTTCATTCGTCGTAGGAGAGCTCCGGAACTTCAAGCATGTGCCAAGGTTCTCTGCCGTCGCCCAATGTTGGCCACTGCGGAGCCGCCAATGAAAATTAGCTTTAACGACGCTGGCAGGGGATCGGTCGGTGCTTAAGTTAAGGGCAAAGCTAACGATAAGCTCTTACTCTATACAATCCGCTTTGGCTAAGGCATTATGACTCGTGGTCTAACTACCATACTTGCGACTTATATGGAATTGCCTCGGATCATTAGGCAAATGACAACACTGGCCGGTAATAGTGGTAATGCAAGCCAAGCCTGAAATGCCCAGGCGCTTCTCGCCCGAGAAGTAAGGAGTCTAACGCTGCTTTTCCAACAAGCTACAATGAAGACGCCCATGATGCTAGGTATAGTGCGTTTGACACGGCCTGAATTGGCGGCTACAAAGAGAATCAGAAGCCATCGTGTCGCTTCCGAATAAAACTTTGAAGTAGAGTATCTCACTATTGCAGCCAAAACCCGCCGACACTGTGTGGTATTCTGCATGACATCCACTTTGACTTCGTCCGTGAGGGTTACCATTTTAGCCTTTAACACGGCCCATGGCATTTTGTTTCCGTGAGGCAAGAAAGGGCCCTAAAAAGTGATAACATTAAACGAAAAACTATTAAGTATATAAACAAGCACTCGCTACCGAACCTCAGTTACCAGTACCTCATCAGAGCATTTTTCTCTAGCTGCACGCTGCTTTTGAGCAAGACTCTATCGAAAATATCATTGAACGGTTACCCTACTGGTGCATCACTGCCATCGAGAAGGAGCTCCAAAAACTTGAAACATCCACTTTCATCCTGTCTCCCCTCTGATTCTTTGAACCAGTCATGGCCGTCAATCAGTCGATGCGTGGTATTGATGGAAAAGTCTTCTTATCTTCCAACCCCCCTAGGGACCTCCAGCCAAAAGAAGTTCTAATAAAAATCACGCATAGCGGACTCTGTGCTAGTGATCTTGCCTATCTTCAATACGGCTGTGTCCTTGGCCACGAAGGTGTCGGCATTGTCGAGGAAGTTGGAAGTGAGGTTACTAAACTCAATGTTGGGGAACGAGTGGGAGGTGGTTATTTGCGTAGCGTATGTTGAACTTTCCTCGTCTCTGAGATTTCTCTGAAGCAGCCAATCTTCATGAAAATACAAATTAACAGGTCTTGGCTAGAGCTGTGGCAATTGCAGTTACTGCATCTCAGGCCAGGATATTCTTTGCTACAGCCGTAACATTTTCGGTGAGGGTGACTTCAACAACGGCACCCTGGGTCACCACTTCATTGCCCAAGAGGGCTATGTCTATCCTATCCCAGAGGAAATTCCATCCGAAGAGGCAGCCCCTCTTCAGTGCGCTGGTTCTACCGTCTACAGTGCCTTGATCCAGTACTACAAACATGGTATGCGCATCGGCATCCTGGGCATCGGCGGCTTGGGCCACTTGGCAATTCAGTTTGCCAACAAGCTTGGAGCACATGTTACTGTCTTTAGCACTACTGCTTCCAAAGAAGAAGAGGCCAGGCAGTTTGGAGCTCACCACTTTGTTGTCCTCGGCCAAGAGAAGGAGCAAATCCAGCAACCTATCGATCTACTTCTTCTGACTGGCAGCAAGACTCCGGACTGGAATAGGTAAACATTTTTTGACTTCTCATATTAAGACTTCATTCATAGTTACTGAAGTGTACTCCAGCTTTATGGAAAAGGAAATCCTCGCTCGAGGTGCATATGTTGTTGCAATTGGCTTCACTGGGCCTCTTCTTGAAATTCCGTAAGATTTGGTGGATTCCCGATACCCAAACCGCATGGACTGAGCTTAACTAATGAAGTTCTACTTAGCTTTATGCCGACATTTTTTAACGGCTATAATATTGTGACGAATTTGGTGTCCTCTCGCAGGGCTCATCAGGAGATGTTAGAGTTTGCTGCGCGCAACAATATACACCCTGTCATTGAGAAATTTCCGTTCACCAATGAGGGCATTGCAGCTGGGATAGAAAAGCTTACTAGTGGTAAGATCCGTTACAGAGCTGTTCTGGTGTGGTAGTAGTATATAGGGTTAGTATTATGGGGATGGGAAGACGAGTTCTCAAAATCCGTTCGTGCCCTATCTAAGCGTTGGCCCCTTGACGGAGTAAGTGTAGTCAGGCCAAAAGCCGTCGATTTCATCCAATATGAAGCACTCATCCATAGCACTGGCAGTCGTGTCTGATGGTTTGGGCTGGCAATATGATGACGTGTAGTTTGGGGCGCAGCCACTAGTAATAGGGAGGCAATGCAGCATGTCGTTCTCTTTGAGAATAAACCCTTCCTGCTCTTGGCTTAAAATAAAATCCCAGGAGAAACCACTGTATCTAATGACAGCATCTAGATAGCAATCTACCTCTGCATCACTAGTGATTGGTCACCTCCCACTAGGGTAATTCTAGCGTATTATCCGAGTATTATGATTTGGCGCAGCCAAACCAACTGCGTGCATCAATCTGTTGTTGATCAATTTCGAAACTCAGATACTGTGGTACACTTGTAGTCATCTGCTGTGGACGTCCTTGTAATCATCGGCTTCTATGTCCAGACTGTGGGTATATGTAGCAGATGATCTCACTATCATCCCGAGCAGCCAAGTACTTATCGTTGTAGCCTGGGAATTAACGTTGGCAGAAGGCGCATACAGAGGCAGACCGCCGATACAAACTGCATGTCTCACCACCTTCAAAATTGCTCTATGACAACTTTGGGGTTCAGTAGGTATGAGGCTCCCTGATACAAATTGCATATCAAAAATACCTATATTCTTGACGATGACCGAGCGCATGTCATACTCTATGACACGATATATCTTGTATAATTCTTCAGCGCAGGTAGAAGAGTGAGGGAGACCATGGCAAGCCAACTCAAACCGGCATACGACTGTTGATTGATAGTAGTTGCGTCACGTCAATGTTGTAAGTGGGGGGCGGAGTCATCGTAGTGCATATTGACTGCAACTGGCACAAATGTTCCTTCCAAAATTCTGCTATTATCACAGTGGTGAAATCCATGAAAATGAACTTTCTAAATAAAGGCTAATCTACTTCGAATTGTGTATGTGCCAAACCCAATTCCTAATTAGCAGTGGTAATAGTTTTGTATCTCGGTTTCTCACGTTCTCGGGTATGCGTATTTTAATCACATGAATATACCTCTCTCGCTTTTGTCAAATACTTTGAGAGCTAATGCAATGTAAGATGCTAATTATAGATCTGTGTCACTACAGCTTGATAATGTCTTAGTGTTCGCGCTATATTTGTTCAAACCCGACGTTCTAAACTTCTCTCACAGTTGCAGTTAGTTTTGCGAGTACTATACCAAGTCTATAATACCTTTGGGGAAAAGGAAGGGCGTAGGAAAAGGGGGAAAAGGGGGAGAGAGGGGATCGGAGAGATTAATAACCCTTTTCCGCATTTAGAATATAAAATGCTAACATAGTAGCACTATAATATTATCCCCATTGCTTATTTCCCCTACCCCAAGTTTTGATTACTTATCAACCTATGCAAGACCCCTGTACCTATTACGCTATTGTATAACTAGTTGCGTAAAAACAGATGGGAAGTATTGTAGCTCCGGAGTTATACATAAATTAAAGCCTAGACTAGCAGTAATAGTTGGAGTCTAATTCCCTGCGGACCACAATACAGGCACCTGGCATAGATGACTTATTCCTTGCTCCCTGGTATATACGAGGAGCGGATCTAGAGAGCCTCAATCAAAGGCAGCTGTTATTGATCTTGCTCTAGTTCTACCGATATTCATAGCTGGGTAAACGATACAGGCCAAGTATTCGCAAGGAATGCGAAGCCTTGTTTAGTTGGATATTGATACGGTTGTTCTTGAATGTAAGAGATACACATACCTTCAAAGTATATTCCCTAGTATAAGTCTCACATCGAATATTATGGCCTCTTTTAGTCAAATACCAAGTAGATTGGCTGTCATTCGTCACGATGTCTGAATGGCGATTAATTATAGTATGATATATAAACGACTATGAACGACAACGAGCGTAAAGGAGCTTACAATAGGCTAAAACGTGCATGCATCTTGAGTAAAAAATTACTGTAAGTGGTAATAAAATCGTGTTGAAGATCTAATTTGCTCCGCCTTAATGCAACAGCAATCAGCTTACAGTAAGCTGAGCCATGCTTGTATTCTGGATAAAATTTCCACCAGTGATTTGTTTGCTTATTGTATTATTAATGACTATTACATAATCTAGGTTATTAACTTACATCTGGGTATAGTAAGAGCTGCTGGTAGTAGGTTCGGCTTTTACTGTATACCGGTTAATGAAAAATAGTGGACTTTATTTACGCTGCCTGTATGTTGATATAGAGAGTTGGGTAGTTTGGGGGAGAGTTGTGTTGTAAAAGGTTGTGTCCTCCACTACGTGTAATTTCTGAAACTAGTTGTGCTCCTGATGGTCCGATGCGCAGTTTGGGTGTCCACTATTGTTCGTAAACTCTTAGCTGGTATTTCGCAGAGAAAAAGACGGATCATACGGCATTCGGCAAAGCATCCTTGCATTCTCGACATACCGCACTTGCAGCGGGCGCAGGCGCCATACTCAAACCTCTTGCAGTAATTTCTTCGAAGTCTGCGTAACCTAATCGTTCCGCGAGGAGCCGATGGAGGTTGGGATTCCACCAGTTATGTCTTCATAGCAAAGAACTTCTCTGCCTCAGTGCGAGGGTTAGTTGTATATAAAGACTACCTTCCCATTGTAAGTTGAACTCTTGAATAACAACAATCGCAATCAAGTCAAACATCACTCACTGCCTTACACATTATCTCATTATCAACTTTCTCAACATGAAGTCTATTCTGGCTATCCTTACCCTCGCTGTTGGCCTTGCCACTGCCGACACTTTAACCATTGATCTCCACGCCGGCAGTTGCCAGGATACTGCCTTCCAATCCTTCACAATTGGAAATATTGGAGAATGCCACCCTGCTCGTGAAGCATTCAACTTTTACGTCCAGCACAACATTGCCCAGAGTTTCTTTGGTCGCAATCTTGGCATCCGAGCCTTCCGTAACAACGACTGCACTGGCCCATCCAGCACCAACTCGTTGTCCAACTCTCGCCAATGCGTTGGTGCTGAAGGCGCTAGCTTTATGCTCACCAACATCAACTAAAGTGGGGGAATACAAGGCCAGGTGACTCTGTTTCCGGTATTTTGGAAAAAACAGAGCGAAGTGATCAAGGAAAAGGCAGATCAATGGAACTACCAGTACATAAAGAACAGTTATGTAGGAGCTAGTCAAATCAAGGTCCCTCGGTCTGACACTGCAGCTTCCCATACTTGTGACTTGTTTAATAACTTCTGAAGTTGCCTTCCCATCCTGATCTCAAAACTTATTTAGCTTTCGGCATAATTTATTTGATAATTTTGAAAAGATCCCTTATACCATGAACGATGACTTTTACAGTCGGAACGTTTTCTCCACTAATATTTCAACCAACTGTGCCATAGACAATTCAGAAACAAGCGCAATACGCCTGACCCTGCCGCAGGACGCATCAGAGCTTCAATATGACCGGTTGCTACGTCAAGGACATCAACCTACTACCAGGAAGTTAGGGTGAACATGCAATTAAGTAGCAAACACATACAACGTGATTGAATGAACATCGAACGTCGTCGGTCTTTGTATAAGTTCCAGTAAGGAAATTTGAGATGCTAATGCAATTTGATTCCTTCACCGACTGAAAACCACTGAATGGATGCATCATAGACCCGAGGATGACATCGGGATTTGTGACAGTTAAATCGAACGAAGATGGCCAACCTTAATGAAGCTTGGTGAGGCAGCTTCTACTTGAATCTTTCCAACGCTTTATTCAAGGACCAAACGACCTACAAATTGCTAGAGATTTCGGCCACCATAGCCACATATACTGCTTGACATAGCTGTTATGCTAAAATTATATTGTCAGTATGATGTGGGCTTTCACGAGTACGTATACCCTATACTCTTTTATCGTAGACGCGATCATATCTTGGTAAACGTCTGTAAAAGCAAAACCAGCAGGGGTGCCGCATGAACCACGTGAGTCAATGTATCTGTACATTTTTAGAAGCAAAATTAAACGCCTTCACGAAAGTGAAGTCAGTGATAATGCCAAATGGAAACGTCGTTCCGCAAGCAGCACTTGATTACAGCAGCAGCTATATCTTTTGACCCAACAGTACCGATAACCCGAATAGTTTTCTACACCAAAGTAAAGACGTAAAGCATGTAATGAAGAACTCCCTTATATTTATAGAGATCGACAACCGTCTGAAACCATGAATCCATTTGATAGATATGCGCAGATGTTGGCCTTAAAGGAGGGATGTATTGGGGCATCGGTTGGAGATGAGTTGAAACACGAACCCCAATACACGCAGGTTGATCAACCAGGAAGGCATCTCTCTAGGGTGGCCACGCCCGGCTTTACCACAGCTTGATCGAAGCGTGGAAGACGGATGGAGCAGGTGAAAGTTTATTGAAGGTCCAGAAACATCTGTGGGAGAACCACGCTTTCGGCCCATGAGTTTCTTCGTCGCGCCTCCAAATTTAAAGCTCTCTTTCATCCAAGAGAACATATGCCTATATTCTACCAGTTGCCAATCCAAACTCTATTGAGCTCATCAAATTATTCTCCAAGGCACATAAAGTTTTGGCTGCAATATGTTACGAGCTATCAGCCATAGTCAATGTTATCGTCAATGAAAAATACATCATCAAAGGACATAAAGTAACAACTCATTCTATCGAATAGGAGGAATACCAAAAGATATACCATCTGCATTTGGAATTGCACTTGAGCAGACTGGCGAGGAGTATGTTCAGGCACTGAAGAAATGGGGAGATAATGTTGTGGTGGACGGCCGAATCATTACAAATACAATCGTAAAGGCAATTAGTATGACTTAGAAGATATCTTGATATAAATAATATATTATGCAAGATAAGGTGCTGATATACGTCATATATCTATCGCGAGCGAAAATCGTGTAGGCTAATATTATTTATATAATACATTGTATAGCTTCTTACACAACTCCTATGCATTACTTTGACTTATCATTAGACTTATCACACATGTAAGATTTCAACATTCAACATGAGAACGATTTGACTCAGCTTGATGAAAAAAATACAATTTTATATATTAGGTCATATTTGCCACACAGTCGACCACTGATTATTTCCTAGTCTCAATGTTTTCTTTATGCGCGGCGCTGGACATTACGTGGTGCTGTGGGAAGAAAATAAGACGAGCAAGTTGTTGGCTATGGCAATTTACTAAGGGCTTGTATGCGTTCCATGTACCTCATGCACGAGAGTCGGCAGACGGTTCAACGCGTTGAAGATCGGAATTCATGAAATGCAGGCAGTTCATTACTCCCCAAGTGTGCATACTTCGTTCAATTCTGGCAATGATCTGGATATTATCCGGTATCTTAGGTAGTATGTAAAATATCATTTTCTAAACAGAAATGAATTATACTAAAAGACCAGCTAGCCCCGTCCATGGGTATACCCTTGATAGATTGTCCTTAGATAGCTGCTCTCAACCTAAACATGCAAGTTACAAGCGAGCGCTTAATATTCAGCACCCCCCCCTAGTAACTTCTTATTCCGGATATAACCACTGTTGTAAGTCGCAGTTCAATTATATGGAAGATCTAGAAGCGGAAGTTGTATACGGCAGTACTAAGTCAGCTTAATCGCTAGTGCTGATACAGAGCCTCGTTTAAAATGCATACTAGCACAACAGCGAGTCCTATTCCTTCCTCTCTCGCTGTTTCAGCACTATGCTAGATCGCAAATCAGTTTGCCAGCTACCTCATTGATTATAACCCCGTAGAAGGTTTAGCTCAATGATCTTCGCATGGAGTACCACACAGCTAACCATTCTTCGGGCCAGCCCGTTGATACTATCCTGCTTACCCACGACTGAGCGGAACGCATCCACATATTTGTTTCTTCATGACTTCCAACAACTGCATCACTGTCCCCGACATGCTTGACTATAACGGGAATCATGCTCGGAAAGGTGTGAATTGGTACGGCATCACGGATATTCCTGCAGATCTCGATGCTCTGCTGAGTACGTAGTACGGGACAGTGAAGCTATAAAGAGATTAAGAATCCTCTACTCTGCTGTATATTTAGACTAGAAGTGGAAGAATCTGAGTCACGATAATGGCACCGAGAGATGGCATTCTTGAGTGGAAACTACCGACCCATTATTAATACCTGGTAACTTCCAAAATGCGAAATGTCCCCCTGCTGATGTCCAGATCGGGATATCAGTATCCGATCCGAACTTCCCAATATTGGCAGGACTTCTGGCGGTTACGACATATAATTTTCCCGACGCTCCACAATTACCGCCGAGCAGATCCATCGGTCACAAGGACTTCGGATTTACCTCCGGCTGTCCATCGATGCGTAGTTCGGATATTGGACGTTGCACAAGTTGGCCTTGAACTGCTGTTGGAAGGTGAAGACTCCCTCCACAAACACATGGATCCAAAAGCTGACCAGGTTGTACACAAAGTGTCGGTGTAATATAAACCGCATATATAAGGGTGATCTTCTCTCTAGTTACGAGTAATAGACATTCAATATCTCAAATCAGCCAACTGTTACACAAACCATGCGGACCAAAATTTTATCTATCAGCCTTCTAGGCCTATCTGCCGGCTATGCTACTGCTACAGCCATTGAAGAGAGAGCACAATATAGTGTTATCTTTTACGAGAACACCAATTTTGGGGGACAATATGTTGGATGGACAAATACAAATTTGGCTTCGCAGCCTGGTGCCGACTGCCGTATGTATTACACTGTTTACTGTTTACGCTTCCCGTATCTTTATAATGCTGACTTGCTTTCAGATAATTTGAACGAGAAGAGTCCGAATCTTGACAAAAAGGCAAGCTCTATTCGCTTTGGAGCATCTCAAAATGCCGAATGCGACTTTTTTGTGTAAGTATAAACTTATATACCTTGTCTAGATGCTTTGACTCTTACATTCTTCTAGTAATCTGAACTGTGTAAGCAATTCTGGTCCTAACTTTTCCGATGGTGCTATGGAGTCAGGCGCCGAAATCTCTGACTTGAGGGCTGTCTATATGGGTAATGGCGGAAGTCTGAACGACAGAATTCGGTCTTTTAGCTGCTTTTATTATTGATCTCAGCCAGGATCTGAATGATATGAGCTTTGTATATTTATTTCGTAAGAATCTCTATTTACACTTAAATAACGAGTGATTTATATACTATTAATAGAATCTGGCCTATTTATCAAACTATTTAGATCAAAATCAGTAAAGAAAGAGTTCCATAACAAATTATCTGGAAGCTTGGGATATTCTTGAGTAGCATTATCCCTTCGTAACCAGTGTTCAAGTTTATCATCAGCTCCTTGACCAAACTGATGAGCAGTTATTTTATGGCTGGTAATCTCCCCCGTATAATCTGCATCGCGTGGTGTGTCAAGGAAATCGGTCCCAAGGATTCCATTGACTCGAATTGGGTAGCTGAGAGCAAATAGTCTTAGCTTTGACGTAAATACCGAGATAAAGTTTGTTTCTCGGTCTTGCGCATCCATATTCCCTTCAGCCGCTTTTTCAACCTTCTTCAGCAGTAACCCGAGGAATCCAAGATAGTCTGCCTCATCAACTATAGCCGCGCATTGTGAATTTTGATCAGCTGTTAGGGTTACCAATACCGTACGATCACCGTATGTTGCTCCACCAACAACGATTTCCAAAAGTGCCCACACCAATTTGGCATATGTAGTCAGAGTGAAACATAGCTGAGAATATGTAACGAATGTAACATAAGTCAGGTCAGCTGTCGGTATTTCTAAAAAGCCCAAGATAAAGAGTTTGCACGCTCTCATTGTCTTGTAAATTATGGCGATTCTATCAGCTGAAGAGCCAAAAGTGATATTGTCGGTAATGCTTGGGGGATCAGAATCGATGCAGTGGAGCCATGGTTGTTGGCTCTGAACCGCACATTCCCCCATACATATGCTCACATAATGAATGTCCAATCTCGCTAAGTGTCCTTAATTCACGTCAGTTCCTACAACTAAATAACGAGCTATTAAAAGACGGCTACTCACCGTTGAGGCTGCCCAGTGGCTCGGTAAGATTCTGTTGCTGATTTACGCCTATCTCGATGACGTCCAACTCTCGCTTAAAAAGGCAGCGCATTAATCCAACCGGTGCATCCCATATGTCCGGTGCCTGCATACCGCGAAGGGATGTGAAAGCCTCGTAGATTCGACCAATTAAGAATCTTGAAGCGATCTGTGGTTGAATATCGCGATCATGTGGATACTCCGATATTTCACTTAAGGATTTGCAGGCATTTTTAATGGCATCCCCATACTTCAACCCTATCGGCTTGCTAAAAGCCTTCTCGGCGCTTAAGGATCAAGGCGCCTGTGCGTTAGCAGAAGGCCAGAAATGGATATTAGCCGAGGAGAACAAACCATTTCGATATCCAGTAGGTTCCTAGCAGAGCCCGTTGCTCTTCTAGCGTCAATTTTGCTTTATGTTCAAGGTTGAGCGTGTAGCAAAGTGTAATGCACGTCTGAACGAGATTCAGGACATCGGGGCGAGAGCTGTGGTTAAATGGGAAGAGGTGACACCAGCTGGCTAAGACAAGAAATCCCCGGAGGAGGTCAAGGTTTCTCTCCAATCCGAGCATCATTCGGCGGATGCCCTGATTCATGACTTCATGTTGCACATGCGCCCGTAAAGGATGCTTTGGTCCTATAGTTACGGCCACGATGCACAGGAACAGAAAAGGGTTTAGATGCCTGATGTGATAGGAGCCTTTGTATACAGAAATCGCCGCGAAAGGAAAAATAGGGACGAATTTTTGTTGGAATTTCTGAAGGAGCGCCTCTGTTTCATCGTTATTTAGAGCTTCCAAAACAACAGAGCAAGCACTCTCATGTCCAATTACGGGCTCTGGACTGCGGTCTTGCAGGTCCCCTGATTGTGAAAGAGAACTATTACTTGGTATAGCCAACATGCCCTCGGCAGAAGAAATTACGGACTGTGTTGTTCGGGAGGGTGATGCTAGCGGTGTTACATCCTGTCCTGTCAGGCCTGTCAAGTGCGTAATCAGCTGATTAACTGTATTTTCAAGCTTTTCCACGCGCCTGTGCTGTTTATTAGTATAGTCAATTCCTTCTCAAAGTGTTTAGTGAGTGTGTGGTGGCGCGCACAAACCTAGACTCGCTGCGCTTCCGCTTCCGTTGTGACAACTCGAGAAAGACACATTCTTTGCCAAGGCGTTCGCATCTCTGGCACATGTTGGGCCGATGTAGTATGCATTTTTGCTTCACGGAGGTACACGCAACACAAGCGCGTCTCCTTGACACAAGATTAGACGGGTGTGAATCCATGAGTCCACCTCGTTTGTGGTTTGAGACTAACGGTTTGCTTTCCATGTTGGGCAGCGCCGGGTATTTCATTCCCTAGACATAACCGGCGGCCGGGGCTTCTGGCAGCCGACGGCCGCCGGGTTTCAAGTACAGCCCACTTGAGTGATATTTGCTAGTCAAGGAACACTCCGGAGGGTCAGATAAATTGGGTTCGTGATCTCATAGTTGTACGCCCTATATAACCATTAAACTGTCATTCTCTTTCTAACGTCTAATACTAAGTCCTTCAAATTTCGTCGTGGAAATACAAAGGTTCCATTTGCATCAAAAGCTAATCCTTCAATCAAATCTGCAGCACCAGAGCCATCCCCCCCTAGTTTGAGTGTAGACTTTATATGCACCGTCCAAAAATCTTTCTTCGCCAAGGCATCCTGGCGCTCAAGGAGAAACACTTCGCTTGGCTTGTATTCCACATCCATTTTAAATCCAAAAACCTCTTCAATTGTTTCGATCAGCTCGACTGCTGTTGTTCGGATTTCTGCAATTGGTATTCTTTTATTCTTAGTGGCGTCCTCGGGTAGCTTCAATATTGCTGTAATGGCGGCGGCGATAAATTCTGTCGAGCAACCTGTAAGAAACCGCGTTCCGTCATCAACCACAACTGCCCTTCGATTTGGAATGTCATACGCCCCCCAGAGCCCAGTCTCAAGAAAAACATCAATGAACATGCTAGGCAGAACTGTAGTATAGCTTATAGGGCCATTTTCGTCTGCGAGTGCCTCATAGCGACGAGCAAGAGCAACTGGGAAGGCGTTTGGCCAACCATCAGTAAACAATTCCACGGCTTTTGGGTGTAAAACATCTAGAGCGTATTGTGACGGAATATATCTCCGTACGCCGGCTTTTCGAGCAGCTTTCAGCAATAACGGATCGATCTGCAGAGCCACATGGCCAGCAAGTGTAGCAATGACAACTTCAGCGCCCGAAAGAGCTCTCATAAGATTATCTTCGTTATTATAGTCGACCCAAACAATCTTCAGGTGATGAGAAGCTGTACTGGGTAGACCGAGCGTCATAACCAGACTTGCAGCTGTCGTCGACTTTGAGTGTGTAAGTGCAGTCACGTTGAAGATCGGGTCTGAAGATGAAAGTAGCTCCCGTAGGATTGCTGATCCTAGATTTCCCGACCCACCAGCGATCGCGATGTTGTTGAAACCCATTTTATAATCAGCCTATCATGAATTCTATTGTGGGATGAATTGCTTAAGAGGTTGGCATTCACAAGATCTCGACTTAGACGTCCCAGCCTCTTTATATGTTGGACGTTTGCGCTCATTCACCAGTCATAATTTCTAAGACCCGCTGGTCATCGCCTAACCTAGTTTCCAAAATGCGCAGCATAAGTTGAGGGTGGAAGATGGAGCGGGGTTGAACCAACGCGCTGTCAAGAACATATTGGCTGTTTTTTTGGCAAGAAAGCACAGCTCACAAAAGTAAGCGGCTTTGTGCTCGCGGCGGACGCTCGGATAAAGCATACTGAGCGGGCACAGGAATTCCTGCGGCCGGCGGACACGGAAACACCGCAGCCGGCGCGTTTACAATTCGTGTGTTGAAAGGCAATAATGTTTAGTATGATAAACCGCTGCAGATAGTTGATAAAAAACCGAGATATAAATATGTCGCTGGAAATCCATTGTCGTTCGTCTCGATAACTGACTTGGCAACACAGTCTGAAATTTTACTTTATTCCTATAAAAACTATCGCTCAATAATTATGCCTTCATATATTATCATTGGAGCATCTCGTGGCCTTGGTGTATGTTACCCATCCACAAACTTCATTCTTTGGATGTGCATTGCTTACTTTTCAAATAGTATGAGTGGCTGAGGCATCTTAGCCGTGACTCTGAAAATACTATAGTTGGTCTTGTTCGAAATCCGGATGCAGTCGAAGCCAAGCTCGCATCCGACCATATTCGCAATGTCAATATCATCAAGGCCGACCTCACTGATCACAAATCCCTCTCCGCTGCGGTAACCAAGACCGCGGATTTAACAGGTGGCTCTGTGGATTATCTTATCATCAATGGAGTTCATCAAGATCCCGTTGGTGATTTTCTTTCTCCGACTGAGTTTATCGGTCGCGAGGAATTGCTACATGACTACATGGTGAAAGCAATAGAAACAAATGTCATTGGTGTCATGTACGGAATCAATGCCTACCTACCACTTGTGCGCAAGAGCAGTGTCAAAAAGATCACGGTAATCTCAACAGGATTGGCCGATCTAGAGCTAGCGTTGCAGGGCAACATGTCCTTCTTTGTGACATACAGCGCGGTTAAAGCCGCTCTGAATATGGTTGTGGCTAAATACAGTATTGATTTGAGAGCAGACGGAGTCACAATTATTGCACTCAGCCCTGGTTTGGTAAATACACAGGAGGCACCACGTAAGTAATCCCCGTTATATCTGAAAAGAGCCGTGAATTTTGCTCAAAAGCTAACATCAATCCACAGCGCCAGCTGAGATAATGCCTCGTATCCAGATTATGATGCAAGACTGTCTGGCTGTTAATCCAGAATTCAAGGGACCAATTGAACCGGCCGAGAGTGTTAAAATGCAGTTGAAAGTCATTGAGACTACTACCATTAAACAAAGTGGGGAGTTTTTATCTCATTTTGGAAATAAGCAGTGGATTTGATGGAAGACATTGGACATGTCATGGTCCTGCTGTGCTCTGGATTTTGCTGGAGACTGCGACTATGGTATCGGAACTCCTGGCGAAGACAGAGCTGCACAGTCTGATCTCACTGGTGTTGAGCCGGGAGAATATCCATTCGTCACGATCATTGGTGATGGGAGGAGGGCCAGCTATTCTTTTTCTGATATAGTTCCAGAATCTGGTTAATTTCAATAAGTATTACACACAAACTGGGAAGTCAAAGAAATTCCATTTTATCTCAGCTCCTATTAGATGAAGCAATAAACTGCCACCTCTGACAGAAGGCCTTAGTATCTATGGCTCTGTGTACTATAATCTATTCTCACTCAGGCACTAGGGTAAATAGCTATGCCCTGCCAGCCTTTCCTAGCTCCCGTATTACTCAGATCGAGATTTTGGATCATTTTGGGGGGGTTGGCGGCCAAGTCAACCACAGCAATGCTTGCAACATTGGTAAGACTATACAAGAACGTTCGATCATATGCGGTGTCAAAAACTCCAACATCACTTGCTGGCAAAGTAATAGTGCCAGTTACGGAGCCAGTGCTGGGGTCCACAACAGTGATGTTAGTGATACTTGCAGTGATGACATATGCACTGCTAAGCTCTGGCACATATACTCCCCAGCAAGCGAGCCCCTCGTTTGACGGAAGCACAACTTTGTCTTTCACAGTAACCTGCAAGCCGGAAGACACAGAGAGAATATAACCAACTCCGGCAGCATCGGTTAGCAGAATTGAGTCATCTGCTCCCAAAAATGTAAGGCTGAAATCTAAAATGATACCTGACGGTTGCGAGATGGTTGCAGTTGTGGAAACTGTTTTCCCAACTACCGGCCACGCATAGATAAAGCCAAGAGTTGGACTCGCTCCAGCAGAAGAAGGAGGCGCACCCTTCGTAGAGACAAAAAGGCCTGTTGAAGATGGATTGAACATGATGTCGGAGGCGGTGAGAATAGGGCCTCCTGGTGGCGTGGTTTGGTTAAAGGCCTTGGTGATAGAGCGCAGGCTGCCGTCCAATACGACGAGGCCACGAGACGCGTCAACGGAGAAGCAGGCGACTCCAGCTCTTGTTCCACCATTGAGAACGCAAGCTATAATGTGTCAGTTCTTTTTCAGTCTAGCTGATATTGTGTAGGCATACCCATGTGAAGTTTCTCCGAGTAAGTTACTGAGATTGGGAAATCGCCCAGTGTACCGACAGGTTTACCAACGAGGGTGAGGTGCTGAGGGTTGCTGGGATCGATCTTAAACAGGGAAAGGGTGTTACTTCCAGCATTTACAGCAAAAAGAAAGTTTCCAGATACAACAATCGAGTTGGCAGAAAATAGGCTGTCCGGTCCTGCAAACCCGGTGTTGTCTGGAGGAGCAGGGCTTGGAATAATCCATTTCGCCCATGAACCCTTTCCGCCAGTAAGAGTTCTCACAGGACTGGAGAGAGTTCCATTGCTCAAAATGTCCAAAGCCACGATTGAAGCACCGCTTGGGTCATTGTCGAGGAAATAAGCGGCACGTGGTACTGCATTTGTATCCCGTTTTGACTCAGAATCGGGAAGACTTGACGCTAAGGAAAGCGTCAGCCAACAAGTCGCAAGTGAGAAAAGAAGCATTGTTTTTGAAAAGGATTTTTTTTGCGTCTGAGTGAATGTGATGATGACTTGAGAATGCTTTTGCTGTGTGCTTGTCTTTCTTAAAATTTCAGTAAAAATATAATGAGGGAAAGCGCTATTTATACAAAGAATACTACATAAACATCTCAACGCCATAGCCGGGCTACCAAAGTTGTAGCGGTGAATATCCCATGAGTGATTTTGAGTATCAGAGCAACACAATCTGCAACTGTCTTTTGCCTAACGCACTATACCTTAAGTTGTGTATGCAGTATATTACAACCCATGTTAGAAAGCATATCTCTTGAGGGGAACCTCTGATTTATGTGAAAGACGTATTATACTCTTGCCATCTTTATAATAGAACCAAATGTTAGTATAAAGGCCAGAATAAGAATTCGAGTCCCGTAACATTTCATGACTTTAGTCAACTAGTATTACTCTAGCTGGGCTGCGTTTATTTCGGTTGAACTTGAAGACATATCGACTATAAAATTCTGCTTCTATCAAGCCGCAGTGATGAAATATAGGATGATAGCAGGAATCACAAGGATACATCAAGGATTTCCACTTTGAGATTGAATCAGGAAGTTGTCTATGCCCACTTGAGTAAGTTTACATATACGTAGGGCGTGAAGAGTGCATAATGGAAGTGGAGACAATATGAGAGCTGCCTATTTTAGAATGGGTTTTTACAGTCAAGTTTCCTTCTCCTTAGAGCCTATTTACTTTTTTATATAGCAAAGATGCTATATATTTTGCGCCTCCTGAAAAGAAATATAAGAAAGCTTAATTGAGGGTTTACACGAAGAGCATAAGTATAAGCATAATTACAACCCCGAAAAAAAACGATTTAATATTACTAGTATTCCTTGCAGTTGTGTTATTGGTAAACTATTGACTTACGTAGCCAATAGTTTAATTTAATTATGGGGTTATAAATGAAAGTGTTTGATAGTTGCGCGTTAGAGGATAAGCCGGTCGTTATATACCCACTCTATTACTCAATGAAGAATGGAAGCAAGCTTCAGCTAAGAGAATAATATACGTAGCTCTTAATAGTTTGTATGCAAATTAAGGCAGCAAACAAGTTATTCTCCAAACGACTCTTATGATTGAATCAGACACAGTCTCGTCCTCTTAGCCTATGTCTCGTGACTGTACCGCTTTTTTTTTTCTACAGCACGCAATATAAATAAGATGTACCATCCGCCGCCTCAAAAACAAATAAAGGCTTACACCTAGTTGGTGGGATCAACGCCACTTGTAAGCAACTTGGTATTCTCTACGGCTGCTGAAGCTGTTCCACAACAATATGCGGTCACTACTCGCAGGTGCATCTGTGCTCCTGCTTGTGGCGTCCAAGGGAGCTAGCAATGCTATCCCGGACGCCACCAGCGCCCACGAGTTGGTTCAGCGCGACCAGATCTATCACGCCAAGAATGGGAATAACTTTGCCGTCGAGAGTGGTTTCGATCATCATGGTGGAGACTACAAGACAATCACAGCCAATACTTTTTACGATTGCATCGATACTTGCGCGACTCAGCCTGCTTGCCGTGCTGTCTCGTTTTCTGGAAAATCCTGCTACCTCAAGTCATCGGTAAACGCCGCCACAGCCAACAACAAAGTGAGCGGCGCAGTCAGGGTACAGTATTTATCAGCCCCGATCATATGCCCTGCAGATGGTAGTAATCAGGTAAAGGCAACTGATGGCCGGCGCTTTACTATCCAATGCGGCGTAGATCATCCTCATGGAGATATTACATCGGTCCTAACCCTTGACTTCCCTAACTGCATTAACCTCTGCGACAAGACACAAGGTTGTATTGCTGCTAGCTGGCGATCGAAAACCTGTTATCTGAAGAAGTCGTTATATCCCGCTGTTGTTGCTTCTGGAGTTGATACGGCCGTGCTGAGTTCTTTATTAAACACACCGGCCTTATGCCCAGGCCCAAGCAACCAGCAAATTAAAGAACCAAGTGGAAGAAGCTTTACAATTGCTTGCGACACCGATTATCCGGGCGGCGACTTAACAAACAAGCTGCTCAACAGCTTTGGTGATTGCATTGCTTGGTGTGATGAGATAACCGGTTGCCAGGCAGCTATCTACCACGATGGTAGATGCTGGTTGAAGAATAAGCTAATGACTGCCTCCAAACACACGACCAGCCAAGCCGCTGTGCTTAGCTCCTTGCTGACCACTCCCGCTCTCTGCCCTAACCAGAACGGAAAGCAGGTCAAAGAGCCAAGTGGAAGATCCTACACTATCTCCTGCAATACAGATCGGCCTGGTGGTGATATGGCCTCGAAGATGCTGCGGACATTTGGTGATTGCATTACGTGGTGTGACGAGACTAACGGGTGCGTCGCCGCTGCTTATCACGACGGCCAATGCTGGCTGAAGAAGACACTCATGGGTTCTTCTGTATCCGCAAACCGTCAGGTTGCCGTACTAAGCAGCAAACTCCCGCAGACGTCAGCACACACTACGTCTTCATCAACCCAAAAGACAACATCAACGACTCTTAGATCTGCCTCAGCATCCAACAGTATATCCATGGGTTCTGGAAGTTCCAGAACGGCGTCAGCACATATTACATCTTCATCAACTCAAAAGACAACATCAACGACCCTCAGATCTGCCTCGGCATCCAACAGCATATCAACGGGCTCTGGAAGTTCCAGGACGACGTCAGCCAGCACCACTGCTACCTCTACCTCAGTTCCGGACTCGCCAATAACTGGCTACATTACTGTAGTGGAAGCTCCAGCGACTAGTCTCAGCCGGCGCTCCGTTAAATATATCGGCTTTGATAATCTATTTGGTCGAGCTTATGATGACGAAACGAATGCCAGCCTTGTTACCTTTCATTCCAATGGCAGTATTGAATACAATGCTGTTCTTGTGAGTGGAATTTCAGCAGATACACAGGTGATTCTCGGCCTTTCCTCTGGAAAGGCTAACGTTCTTTCAACCTGGAAACGAGATGAGTTTGGTAATGCTCTCATCATTGGATCAACTGGCTTCTGTCTTGGCTCGGACCGTAATATAATTGTTCAGACAGCCGCTTCATCGCCAGCAACCTGCAATCCGGTTTATCTCGTCATCGTGCCAAGTCTTCCCGGCAGCTGTACATCCGGCAGCGCTAATGTTACGCTCACACCACAGCCGAATGGCGACATTGACCGTGCCTCGAACGCTGTCCTTACTCCATCATCAAATGTCACACTTAATTATGCAGAGGTGCATGGTACACAGGTTGCTGTCATGGACCTGTCAATGAAAGCGGGTATGCCCGGCGTTGTGCTGGCAAACAGTAACAAAATCATCTCGACTGCCTGTACCGCTTCATCTCTTGTTATTACGTTAAGCGACAGCACCTCAGCTGCCGATATCCTAGCCTCAATCCCAGATACAGGAACCGTCCTAATCACTAGCAGCACAACCTGCAATGACGAGAATGCCTATGGATTTTGGCTACTCGGAGGTCGAGCTGACTCGAGTGAAGCCGGTTCTAAGCTGAGCTTCAAAGCAGTTCAAAAGAGGATCTCAGACGTCAGTACTCTTGCGGTCATCCAATACGGCAAAGTTGACAACAATAAAGCAACATTTACAACTACAACAACTGGAGCCCCCACAGCTCCCACTGAACCAGCTGCATCTTGTGCTATCACCAACACGGGCGGTACCAGCACTATGTCCGGTCATTCTGGTCTTAGTGCTTCTGCGAGTGCCAGCGCTACAGCCACACACTCTGGGAGCAGTATTACCCATACCGCTACTAGCACTGGCTCTGACCACCCTCTTGCTACAAGTCTATCAGACCTTACACCTGGAGCTCTTGAAGTATACAACTGGCTTATGGAAAATGCTCAATATTCCCCAGATGGTAGCTTGGTCTTGACGCCAGGCGAAGCCAATGGTACTGTTGCAATCCCTGCATACGATCCCGATAACCTTGGTGATCAAGAAGGCTTGCAACAGAAGCTTTCGGAAATGGGACTCCCCAGCCCAGACGAAATGTTCAAACGAGCAGCAGACGGAGTCTCGGGCACCTGCACAAATAAAGATGCTTTAAAAAGACGACATCTATCTGGACGATCGATCTTCCAAAAGGGATCAACGCCTATCGCTTACGGAGGCAAGGTTCTCCTCCATCGTCGTAATGTTGAGAAGCTTAAACACCACCTTTACCGTCGATCGTGGGATGAGTTTTGCGATGGAACAGCTTCTGATATTCTTGGAACTCTCAGCGAGGTATGTGCGGCGTCCAGATAATGGGCCGAGAAATGGCGTAACTGACAAAACCAGTCATACGAAGGTATCCATGCAGGTATTTGTACAGGTCACGAGCTGTACGAGAACCGCGACGCTATCCACTGCTTCTTCACTGGCTGCGGTTCCAGCCACACGATTAAGACGACCACATACCAGTTCAAAGGCGATTGGCAGGTCAAGATCCCAACCATCAGCCAACCGTTGCTGACCCAAGGACCTGCAAAGACGTTCAGCTGCGTCACATGCTCGTTCAACATGGACAGCGTTATCTTCTCGGGTTCTATAGTCCTACAAATGACAGATAATGGCCCCAGCTCAGCAACATCCGCTGTCGTAACTCACGGCGTTACGGGTGGCACTACAGCTAGTGTTCGAATTCAATCAGATTCTGCCTGGCAAGGATCTTGGGACCACATATTTGATGGTGTTACACTTGGCACGATAACCCTGGATAATGCTTTCGCAATCACGTGAGTGCTTTCATTTTGCTCTTCTCATTTCTGTTTTCGCATACCAGTTTGAACGGCCAATCACGATGATGACATATAGCTTCTTACAACTAATACTTAAATAGACCGCAAGTATTTTACAGGATAGGATACCAGTTCTCGACCGACTCCGCTGTTGACGTGACAGGTGGAGCAGGGTACAGTTGGGACGATGCATCTATCAACATGAATATCCTCAACCACGCATCTGACTCTAAGAGAAACTGGACGCCCAACATCAACTGGATTCTACCACAATTCAATACGGGGGCAAAAGTAAGCATCAATAGCTTCAGCCAGTGGATTGTTGACCTTAAAGTCGTTGTTCAAGGGAATATGGTCTTCAACCCAAGGATGTTCTCTTCGAACTCCGTGGGCATGTCCTCGCAATACAACTTTGTGGCCAGCAATGGTTGTCCGGCTAATTCGCTCTCTGTTAGTACGTACGTGAGCAATGATAACTGGATTAACATCAACGACGGATCGTCGCTACCTGTCGTGTTGTCGAGCGGTGAGAATGGTCGCCGAAATCAATGTTTCAATGTTCCTAGCGTTTGGCCAGCACCCGACGAAATTGCTTCTCTGGCACCAAGCGCCGGAGACTTTTGCACATCATTAATCGGCTACAATCCACCTACAAAGCGCACTACACTGACCCAGGTCAAGACTGTGCCCAGCACTATAGTTGTTTCAACAAGTGTTACAAGTACAATCACTACGACCTTCACAGTCACTAGTTCCACCAGTAGTTCGTACGATATGACGCTCACAGCTCCTGCTACCACATCAACTGTGTATCAGACATCAACCGTTACAATGGGTGGAAGCTACGCTCCAGTATATAGGCGAGATGTGGTACCGACACCTGCGCCAAGGGGAGCTTTTGATCGACGAGCGATCGCCGTGCCTACCGGAATGGCAGGGTGGCCGATTGATAAGATCAGCTACGCTTGTAGCCAAATCGCAACGGGGACAAACTACATCTCTCAGACCAATACTGTCACTGTAACATCGGGAGTTACCACCAGTACAGCTACTCAGGTGTTTAACGCAAACGGGCCGCTTGTCACCACAACGACCACTTTCACTTTCTACGAATTCACGGGCTTCACGACTACAACTACTCCTGCAGCTGCTACAGTTACCTCCTGTCCAGTCTCTCCAGCAGGTGCCAGTTGCTTCAGACTTGCGGTACAAGGCGGATCATGGCTGGAGGGATCATACCTTGGTATCAATCTCCAAGGCTCCCATAACTATGCAGGCATCAATCGTGCTGGCACCGAAGCCAGCAGCTGGGAACCGGGTGTGTATACTGAGACGTTCTATCTTGATGCGAACGGACATCTTGTTGTGCCGGCTGGCGGTGGTCGAAGCCCGTATGTTATGCTGGACGTAGATCAGAACGCTCCGTACATACAAAGGGCTCCTTTGATGGGACTTCCACAATATTTTGCTTCGTATTGGCAACATGTCGATGTTGCCAAATGCGTCATCGATGCCTCAGATATCTGCCACAAAACACTCACTTGCCAGCTTCGCGATCAGATAGGTTTCTATGTCAGGCAGCCATTCTATCAAGCTTGGGAAACCTCGCCAGACTATCAGTTTGACCTCGAGGAGTGCGAGAGTGGTGATGGACCATGTCCACCTATAAAGCCGTCCGGATTAGGGTGGTATGATGCACTAAGTCTGTATCGCATAACTTGGGGTAACCCTACAGGCGACTCCCAGTATATTCCTGTCACCCTTGGGGTGGAAGACGCCCCATGCCCTTGCGACTTCTTGAATGTCAATTATATGGGCTATGAATAAATCCAAGACAAATCCGTCCGACATGTCTTCCTTGTTGATTTATACATCGAGAGGAGGCTGTCAAAGCTTTTAATAAACTTCTCAACAGCAAACAGTCAATCTTTTGCGTCCTGACAGTTGTGAAAACGGGAATACCACAAAGTGTCTTTTCTTTTTATAAGGCATTACAAGGTAGCTTGATTTCCTACTACTGTAAGTAACATTATACAATATATAATTACCATTAGCCATACACAAGTCTTCCACCAAGTTATTCCAATGTCTTTTACTAATAGGAGAAGTAGAGACAACTGCAGAGGCTCCATTGCGGAAACAAGACTCATAATATATCAATTAATCTAGCCGATCTTAGCTAAATAAAACAGCTTTTCAGCTGAGATTTTCATCTGCGCTATTCCCCAATCAGTCTTGGATACTCCTCTAGCTAAGAACAGCCCACAAAACCTTTGCTATTGCTATCATCCATGCAAGTGAACCTTGCTAGCTGCAAGGATTCAATTCTTTTGCACTGCACAACTTGCTTAGCTCCCCAAGGTACTAAGGAACTTACCCACTATTACAACTGAACTATTGCTTCGATAATTTGCCATAGTAACCTAGTCTGTATATTCGTTTCCACTCCCAAAGCTATTGCTTGTTTATTTGCCTCCGTGCAGAATATAATGCTGGGTCTACTAGATAGGACACTACAGGCTAAGCATAAATAATTGGATACCTCCTCCTACTGCCATGGCCCCCTTTTTGGAGGTTTTTAGTACTTTCCTCACCTTTGAATTCCTCGTTTGGTCGGCATACTCTGCCACTCGCTATCCCTCGGGACAAATTCGCTCTTAAAAAAGAAGGAACAAGTGGAAAGCCGACTTCAAGATGTATACTGCTGGCTTCCTCGTCGTTGCCAGCCTCCTGGCTGGATCTGCCAATGCTTACCCCGAGTTCAACGAGAGGAGAGATTGCTCTCACAATGACTGTCTCCGTGCTGTGAGTCGAAGACGGCTTCTCAAGATATCGTAGGAAGAGTATGTGGAGTATGTGAAGCTAACGAGATATTCTAGGTCATCGCCAGCGCAACCCCTGGGGGTAATGCTCGAGGATCGGCTGACTGCTCCTCCTACTTCCGCAAGACCGTCACGCCCTCTGCAACGTGAGTATAGTGCCTTATTCCTACCTCGATGAGAGAAAAGCACGGGGCCTAACAAGACGTTCACCAGCACCGCGACCATTACGCTCACTAGTACCTTGACTGAGGACCCAGTCTACAGCACCGCCACCGATGTCAGTGTTGTGCCCGTGACTGTGACAACAAGCGTATGCACGGCAGTAGTCAGCGTCGTCCCTCGCGCGAACGAGCGAGAGGTTACCGCCGAAGAGCTCAATGCTACGCCGGTTCACCACGAGGCTCACCAGGCCCGTCGTGTCCGTGCCTGCCCGGCTAAACCTCCGGCCTCCTCCTCGACCAGCACATCTTCCACTGCTGCTGCCACTACCACAACCACCACCACAACCTCCAAGGCCACTACCACAGCTACCCCTGTCTCAGGAATTCCCACATACGCCTCGGCTTGCGGTGGCATTTCTGCATACTCGTCCGCGTGCTCCTGCGATGGAATTCCCGAGTCTACAATTACCCTTCCCCAGGTCACCAACACGGTCACCTCGTGGGCCAGCCAGACCGTCATTCCGACGTCAGCCACGACCGTCGACATCGTGTCCAGCTCAACTACCACTGTAACTATCGCCGCGAATCCGACTCTCCTCGGCCCAGCGTTCTATGTCCAGGATTCAGCGAATGGAAGAACTTGGGCTGCGGGTGGCGCTGGCCTCCAGATCGTTGATTCGACTAATAGCCGTGCACCCCTCACTATCAATGGATGTGGTAGGGTGGCATCAAGCATTCTCACAAACAACTTTCTGATTTCAGCTGAAACTGGCAACGGTGACGCAATTTCCTTCTCATCGAACCCATCCAGCAGTTTCCTTCACTGCACTGTCCAGAACCCGTCCGTCCCCTCTGGTTCGTTCACTTGCCAAAGCGCGAACGGTGTCGATACCGTCCTCAATTGGTGCCCCGGTGGGAACGACGTTATTCAACTCAGCTCGGCTCCCATGGCCGGCTGCTTGCAGCCCGCTTTCACTGTCGTTCACACTTAAGCGTGTCGATCGGCAGGTTATCGGCAGTTTGGGAAAACGCAACTTTTTTTTAAATAGAATCACACAGCCTGCATAATATACATAGAAGGGCAATATACATACCTAATTGCATTTGTGTTGCCCTTACCGCTACACCAAGACTCTAGTACGTGAACACTGACAATGAAGGATTCCAGTGAAGTGATGGTCCAAGTGGGAGAGATCTCGGATTTCAGTTTTCAAGGCCACACTTCCTCTGCAGCCTCTACCCCCTCATCTTAACATGACTCTCCGCTCTGCGCATTATCTCCAATCCACAGCCTCGACATTGATTTTGTCCAGATCCCACAGCGCCCAGGTGCCAGGATCCCGTTAGAATCTAGGATCAAATGTATCTTTCAACTTATGGCCGGAGTTCGTGAGTGCAGTGTCGTGCCATTTATACATGGGTCTCGCCTAATCTCTAGGAACATGTACCAGAAGCGTCCCGACATAGCTCAACTTCCTCCGCCTCGCCCAAACACGAGCATCGACTGTTACAATCGGGACGTGGTTGGATAGCAAATTTTTCTGGGCGTGAGATCTCTATTGGAACAACTCTGCCGGTCCTAAACTACCTGGACGACTTTACTGCGGCTGGTGACATGTGAGGAAATATCTGGTTTAAGAAGCCTGGATCTTACAAATCACACCTGTATCTATTAATCGGTACCTTGTGGGTCGGACCTGCTGCACTTTTCTTTTGTAGCAAGTTGTAACTCGAAAGACGAGTAATCATATTTGGCAATTATATAAGTTTCGCGCTATCTTAATAAAACATCTCATGCTTCTTCCACAAATCGGCGGACTTTATTCTATCTCTCACTTTCTCCATAAAGATGTAAAAAGTTTCAATAGCGTAATAGGGTAAAGCCATACTCTTTTAATTCAGTATATTGATTATTTGCCTACTTACCCTTCTGTTGTTGGGGATAGATTGTAAATAGCAAATTGTTTTTTGATGTATATTGAAATAGTTATAGAATATACTATATCTTTCACGTTTAGCCTCATGTATGTTTTTTACTTCGTAATCTCAAATATAAGAATATCTCTATTTAGTACTATTCGTTTGGGAAACATACGAAATATACTGTCAAAGCTATATTCTAGTTACTGTAGAACACTATACTATCTTATTCAGATTCGTCATCAAGCTCAAAAGATAAAGATTCAATCAATAGAGTTCTATCAAGGTAAAAATATAAAGCCGGTTACTGTCACAGTCATTGAAAACATGATGCGAAAGCAATTTGTATTTGTGTCTTGATTGCTGATCTGGTTCTTTCACAGTGGCTCTAAGTCTCCCTTGTTGGACAATGGCCAGGCCGCAGGCACATCAACCAGTGATTTGCGGGGTCCTAGATCTTTCGCGTCAACCCAGTTCCCATGCACCTGCGACTTGATGCGAAATGGAAGAGCAGCAATAGCAATTGGCTTGGTAAAATCGCGAGTGTCTATGAACACAAGGTCGGATGTTTGGCTGACGCGATTCTCAATAAGTGACATAATCCAGCCGTCTCCCTCGGCAGCATCGGAGCTACGAGGAATGAACGTCGGCTCTTGTGCGAAACAGTCATCACCAGGGTAATAAAACTGTTGCTCCCCGGTCTGCGTATTGATCATAGCCAAGCCATTCAAGCCTTGAAATACATTCTTTGAGCCATCTGCGTTCTGAGGGATGAAAACGTTCAAAAACACGATGTTATACTTCTTCGACGTCAGCCGCTCGTCAATTCGCGGGAACTCGCAGGGCAGGTCTAGAATAAGGGTCGGGTCTTCCAACCAAGAGTCGGACGGTTGAGACGGGTCAATCTTCCAACGAACAAAGTCGGCTTTGGCTTCTCCAGCACCAGCAGATTGGCCATCCGTTGGGGGGAAGAAAGGGAAAACGTTGCCATGTACTCGCGTGGTTTCAATGTAGAGATTGCCATTTGAGTCTTCCCATGCACCAGCAGTATGAATATTCATGCAATGCTTCCAGTTGTAAAATCGGTACTCTCCCTTTTTCCATCCAGCAATCGGAGGATTTTTACGGCGAGGAACAACGATGAAGCAAGCAGGGCGATCAGCGGTATACGTATAATGGGGGCCCCCAGTCTTCATGCTTTCGACGTTGACATCATAGGGCCACATCATTAGTATGAGCCAGTTCTCGGTGATGCCGCAATCATGTATGATGGTACACCAAGGCGCTTCGATCCATAGCTCCTCTTTCTTCTGTCCCTGTTCATCAAGAGACCATGTGACAATGTCCTTGGTTGCTGGGCCTTTAGCTTCATACCCAAACACGACGAGCTCTTTCGTGAATGGGTCGACCTTTGGATGGGCAGTGAAAGCCTTCGCTTTGATTTGGTCCTCGAATGGATCATAACGCAAAGTCTCTAGCGTGTCGGGATCGACTTCGTGGGGGTTGCCGGCTTCCTCCAGCACCAATAACCGCTGTGCCCACCGAATAACATTGGTGCTACCCGTCGAATCCGCCGCTGCACGAACGCATGGGTGATGTGACCAAGGATTCTTGAATACGCCAAATAGGGTCTTTCGAGCGCGCCTTTCTAACCGATATCGTTCCGTTCCCACGTATTTAATTTTGAAATCAACATGCCCGTCTTCGATGCGAAACGCCGAAATCAAGCCGTCACCGTCGATAGGAATGTTGTGCTCGTTAGGCATGAAACGATCCAGGGAGATGCGATAGAATGTTCCATCAATTTGGGTTGGAATATCTCCATACACAATGACATCAGCTACCTCGCCTTCAAAACGCAAGGGTTGAGTAGAGCCAGTCAGATCCGCCGCAAGTGGCCACTTAGACTTCAGTCCCGCACGAGTACTCAAATTCTTCGCCATTTTGTACGTGGAGATGATGTTGCTAATCTGTGAATAGTGTTGACACAAGGATAATAATTAGGAGAAACGCTGGACTGATCTATTAGTTTTACGAGTCATAAAGCAAATCGAACGCGAATTACCACTCTTATATTCGAGTCGCTGTTGCCCATCCTGATGAGAAGAACTTGCATGTTTATTACTATGCCTTTGCAAATTCGTAAGTGTTGGTCATCCATGTGTCGTGATTCACCGCGGGAGCTGAAGGTAGAGGCCGAAATTTACCGCGGCTGCGGGAAATACCCACCTGTTTGGATGTCTTTCCCCGACCATGAATGCTTAAACCTATCTCTAGCGTTTGAGTGCGTACGCCGCAACGATGGCACATGCACTTTCCAGGTGGTCTTGCCACCGCTAGGCAAAATTGACTAAGCTGCCGGATCTCTTACCCCCTCACGCGAGCTTTGGATCGATCTGTAATCTGTTTGTCATCGGTGTAGTTCCTGAGGCTTCTTCCCCACAACGCTGCTCTAGCCTTGGGGAAATCCGGGGGTTAGTGTGCCTCCTCAAATTATTTTCTTCCTACCCTTGAATCCGGTATCGTAATCGATTTTGAGATTTCGATAGCTCTTTTCGCACCAAGTAATGGCAGTAACATCTCAAGCATCTGATGAGAAGTTCAGACAGTGATTCAGGATGGAAAGCCAAAAATTTATCTGTAGTATCTGCTCCTCTTCATTTACGCGCGTGGCGCATTTGCAGAGGCATCAACGCTCCCGTAAGTATTCATCTCTCACTTATTTGTAGAAGCCCTTGAAAACATGCTGACGCAGTACGATAGACAGCGGCGATGATTCATTTCAATGCTCATATTGTCTGTTGAAGTTCACACGCAGGTAAAGGCTTTCATCAATCAATATTCGCAAAATGAGTCTTTTCATTGACGTAAATTCTTTCTTTAGAGATTCCTTGCGAAAACACTGGAAATCATGTTTACTCCGGAAGGCTGTAGGACAGCCCATCCCCAGTCCTGAACTGCGTGGGAGGAAACGGCGGGCCTGCGATCAGTGCTCTGCGAGTAAGCGAGCCTGTAATCTTGAGTCACCGTGCGGAACTTGTGCCTTAAAGGGTTGCTCATGCTCATATCGCCGAATGAGCTCTCAATGGACGGCGACGCCCAAGTCTGCCGCGTTCAGTTGGATAGACGAAGCCGTTTCTCTAGGAGCAATTCGAGCCCTTGTTGAAGGAGAAGAGGATGCTACAGCTCCTATGAGACCGGGTACGATCTCAACGCCCCCGTCGTTGCCAATGTCAGCGTTTTCGACACCTGCCATTCATCTGGATGGACCAAGCGCACAACAGACAGCAACGTGGATTTACATGCAAGTTTTTCAATCAGAAGAATTTGAGTTTCTCATGAATTTCATATCCTGCGATGGGTTGAATCAGTCCTTCAATTTTTTGACTACTCCGGAAAAAGGAAGCGACGACTGGAACTTGAATGACATTTTGTCCTTCCACGACTTACTAGGTGCTGATTATGACGTCGACAGCGACTCTTGGGGAGTTTCCGAAAAGCCAAGCCAAATCAACAAAGCTGTGGAATGGCTGTTCGATCCGCTGTTGACCCAGACCAAGGCGATCTGCAAGAAGCTCCTACACTCATCGGACACTGATGCCTGTTTGCCGAAGGGTGTCACCCAGTCTCTCGATGAATGCATCGAGTTCTTCAATCCACAGAGTCTTCGCAGGCTATTGGACATATATTGGAAGAGATGGCATTCGAACTGTCCCATCATCCACCCGTCCACATTTGAAGCCTCTCAAGCTCCGACTGAGTTAATCATGGTTATGGCACTCATAGGTGCTTTTGTCTCTGTAGACCGTCAGGACGCCGAGAACGCGCGTCGATGGCTGGATTCAACTGAGAGGCTTATATTCATGCTGCCCTGGTTATCTCAAGAGGACGATGTCAGCCGGAAAGAATTCGCTTTGACTCTTGATACGAAGCTCAGACTGCTACAAGCCGCCATCTTGATAAGCGTCTTGCAGACATGGGAAGGGACAGATTCCGCAAGGAAAAGAATTATGAAGCTTCGATATCCATACGTTGCCCACGCTTCTCAAGATCTAATGCCCTCTTCGGTTGTAGTATCAATGGGTGTTGATTTAGCCACCACATTGCATCAATGGAGCGATTTCATAATCGAGGAGCAAATTATTCGGTACGGGAACAATACATCTGCGTTTTTATCTCCTTCCTTTCAGAGACCTTAACGACTAACAAAACAGCGCATATAGCACCAAATCTTTCATATTCCTTCTTGACACGGCTTTTACCATTTTCCACAAGACTCCTCCTCGCGTCACCATCCCAGACTTGGACTTTCCGTTCCCATATCCTGATGTCTGTTTCCATAGCCAGAACGGGATCGAATTTTTCAACTCAGTACAACAGCTAGATACCAGGTATTTGAGCTCAAGAGATGTTCATATTTATGGCACCATTCAGAATCTGTGTCATACAAACTCCACAACGAATCTCTCTCTACCTGTAATTACAGATCTAGGCGGATTCATCTTGATTTCAGGTATGAACTTTCAGCAGGCGTTGGTTCTTGACATGACTAATCGGAAATCCTATAGCAATACATTCCATTATTTTCTGCCAACAAATGTCATGTGTATCTTCACCAAATGCGACGATGTCGCTGCTGCATTCCTTAGAGAAGTGGCTTGCGCTCTGGGACAGACGCTTCAACAATACTCAGGCTGGGCTTCCAATCCAGCCTTTAGCGCACGAAGACGATCAGACGGTCCGCACTGGCTTCGTACGGCATTCGCGCGAGTATTATGCCTTGGCATTAGCAAAGCTGGAGATGATCGATAGGTCTCATAGCGGCCCAGTATCTCAATTGAGTGACTCACAAGGGAACGTGAAAGATATAATATCACATGTCAAAAGCGCCTGGCCATCTCAAGTCGGGTCTGCCGCCGCTCAGGTTATTGAATAATGTCAAAGTCGAAGACATTGTAACGCATTAACTTTCTCTGTCATGATATAGATCAATCGATATATAAGATATTGAAACCGAAATGACATAGGAGCTTAGTATCCAATCAGAGATTCTGATACCTATGGTTTCAACCGCTTGCTTAGTTATCCTGATTCGCTCCAGGCTCTGTAACATACCATGACAAATCTCCCCCCGTAACCTCTCGAAACGTCTTTCCCATACCAAGATACTGGAACCTGTTCTGGCTTTGATACTGTATTTTGAAATCCTCCCAACGTGGCTGATTCAAAAGCTCTATGAAATGAGGGACTGATCCGCAGTACGGGCCCCAGACCTTACCATTGATGGTACCGTTCTTATACCTGAAAATATGTGAATAATAGTTCTGGAGGTAAAATTTTCGCCAACGGGTTCTCAACATACCAAGAGCGACAAGATGAGGTCCATACGAGTTCCTCCATCATGGCATCCTTATGCTCCTGAAATTCTGCTACTGCTTCGGGGGTCGGTGACAAGCATTTGACTCCCTGAGTCTGGATCTTCTCAACAACATCGAAAGCATATCGCAGAGTCTGTTCTAAACAAGCGATGAGAGATCCATTCGCAAGAGGGAAATTAGGCCCCGTAGCCACTGGGGAAAGTATAAATGTCAGCTGAATATGGAACATTAAAACCTGCTAGCAGTGTACATACTGATGTAGTTCGGATAGCCTGCTACAGCCACGGACAAGTATGAGCGCGGTTCATCTCTCCATTCTTCACGAAGATCCTTTCCATTTTCTCCGATGACTGGAAATGCTGGGCGATAAGAGTTGTCAAATCCCGTAGCGCAGATGATAGCATCCAGGGCAAATTGAGTGCCGTCAGCCATTTTTATACCGCTGGATGTGATGCGAGAGATTGGATCGCTTCTGACAGTGGTATTATCAGAAGCAAGAGCCTCTAGGTATCCAAAGCCGGGTGTCATCCTAACGTATCCATTAGCTTTCTAATTTATGAAAAAAGAAAAGAAAAGAAAATAAAACAATCTAATGACCTTCTGCACCCTACCGCGAAAGAGGGAATCATCGTTGATGCTAGTTCCTTTTTACCTCCCAGCCTCTTTTCCATTACTGCACGTGAAGTCTCAAATAGCTCTTCTTGTAGCGCAGAGTTTTTGAATTGGAGACTGAAGAATTTATTGCCCGAATTTTCAATCTCTTTACGAAATTTCAGAAATTCATTCGGGCTTCTAGCCCACTGCGCCTTTTGTTCTTCCGTGAATAGGGAAGCTCGACCCTCGGGAGCAAATTCTGCCGCGAATTCTGGAGTTATCCATGTCGGTGATCGATTAAAAGAGACCATCGTCTTGACTTCTGTTGAGATTTAAGTATCTAGCCAAATATCGTTTTTTCCCATTGTATGGAAGCAATAGTGGATGGAAAGGTCAACATACGCTTTTGAATGTTCGGGACAATCTGGATGGCTGAGGAACCAGAGCCAATGATGCCGACTGTCTTTCCTTCGAAGGAATAATCGGGATTCCAGGCGGCAGAATGGACTAAGAAGCCTTTGTAGGTGTCGATGCCGTCGATATTTGGCCACTTCCATTTACTAGCAGGAATAATTAGTAGAAAGGAGTATAATGCGATTTAAAAACTTACTTGAGAAACCCCCCAGCATTAATCAGCACGTCGCACTCATCACTAATAATTGTTGAATTTGTAACATCTTCAATTTGAAGTAACCACTGTCCCTTGAGGCCGTTCCACTTTGCCTCAATGACACGGTGATTTAGGTGAATATAGTCAAAAACTCCATACGCCTGAGCCCGGCTTTTAAAGTAATCAAAGAGCTCTTCAGCTCCAACGTAAGGCTTTGACCAAGAGGGATTTCCTTCCCACGAATATGTATACCCATGAGCTGGAATATCACATGAGCAGCTGCGTATAGCATTAATGAAACTGGATCAAATCTATATGGACACCACGAACTAACCCTGGGTAACGGTTTTCTAGCCAAGTGCCACCGACGTCATGATTCTTTTCATAAACAACGAGGGTTGTCGGCCGGTCCTTAAACCGTTCGCGAAACAGCTTCACAGCTGCAATACCACCGATACCGGCACCGATGACAACGACACGAACAGGTCTTGGTTTTCCAAGCCATTGATCAGAGAGTTGGTAGGCTGATTTGGAGCCCATGATTATTTTTCGAATTTTCAACACAAAACAAGGACATGAAAGACACTTCTTCCCTGAATGAAAAAGGTTCAGGAACTGAAAATACGGGAAGATGTAGTTCTAGGTGGCGACCGCCAGCAATATAAGAGATTAGGTACTCTACGACTCCTTATTTCCTACATCCCTCTCAACCCAAATTATTCCGCGGCAAAATGCTTGCAAAGTTCAATTGTCCATTTACCGCGGCGAAATACTTGCAAGGTTCAATTGTCCATTTACCGCGGCAAAATGCTTGCAAAGTTCAATTGTCTATTTACCGCGGCGGAAGGGTTACACGGTTACGCCACTCGAGTGGCATTTGTCCTACGCGAAGTCCGTGTCTTGGTCGGCAAATACCCGCCAATGAAATTCTTCTCGTTCTGGATTCATATAGAGGATGATTGTACATATTTATAAGTAGCATGTCTCGACTCAACGGTATTGAACAATTCATGGCCCTTTGTCCCAAGCAACCAGCCTCCCGAACAATACGCTGCAGCCGATACAGCTCATCTCAGTTCGGTATTACTGGTCGTGCAATCGCTGGGCGGTCTCTCCAGACAAGTTCTCCAACATCATGGCTTCTAATCCTCCCGGGCCTTGCTGCTTCACCGGCTTCAGGCATGAAGGCACTCCTTCGGGCTCCCAGGAATTGATTGACGGGGGTTTGCTTACCGCTCTTTTTCTCATTTTTTGGATTAGATAGCCAGTCACTAACGAGATTTATCGTAGTGAAGACGTATATTGCACGTCCTCAAGGCGATGCGATAGAAAAGAAAGCAGTCATTGTTATCAGTGACGTTTTTGGGGTATCTCACAACAGCATGCTATTGGCTGATGACTTTGCCGCAAATGGGTATCTTGCCTTGCTCCCCGACTTGTTGGAGGGAGAGAACCTTCCCCTCGATGTCTTTGAGACTGGGTCTGTGGACATTCCGTCTTGGGCAGCACGCCACAGCCCGACACAAGTCGATCCGATTCTTGACAGAATTGTCAGATATTTGCGCAGTAATCAAAGCATAGAGAGAATTGCAGGCGCAGGGTACTGCTTTGGAGGCAAGGTAAGGTCCATATAATAATTGCTCTCTTCAACGGTTGCTATTTCTCCTCTTTGACATTTACCCCATGATAACAACTCTTTGTAACGATTAACTCATCTAGTATACTGCTCGCTTTCTCAAAGAAGGAAAGTTGGATGTTGGCTATGCAGCTCATCCCTCATATATAACATTTGAAGAACTCGAAAGTATAGAGAAACCATTCTCTATTGCGGCTGCAGGTAATTATTTGTACTACTAGCTTAATGAAAATGCTCCAATGCTAAAATCAAATCCAGAAATTGATCACATCTTCACCCGAGACCTCAGGCATAAGTCTGAGGATACTCTCATTGGCACTCAAAAGCCGTATCAAATTAACCTTTTCAGCGGCGTCGCCCACGGATTCGCTGTGAGAGGAGACTTGACTAAATCTCTCAACAGATTTAGCAAAGAGCAAGCATTTTTGCAAGCCATCGGGTGGTTCAACGAGTACCTTTAATGTAAAAGTGCAAGGCACCTTCTGAATTGCGTACACGACAAGACAAGACAAAATGGGAAATTTGTGAGGTTGGGATAGAGTATGGCTCAAATTGCTTTCCTATGGCTCCGTCGACGAATTCAGGATATATATACTATAGTCAATCGTATTCTTCTCGTTATGGGATACATACCGATCCTACTATTCAGAGCTAGGAATTATTACAATTGGAGGAAATACTTCGAATCCTTGGCAAGAGTTAGGAGTAAGTTAGAGACGCTAAGCAGCCCGCGGTAAATTCCCACAGCCTATCCTCTATTTCCGCATCGGGTACAGAGCTTAGGTAAATATACACAAACATACTGCTGGCCAGCGCATCCCGAATTAGTTCCGCCCTCTTCTTCAGCCTCTGTGCTACCGTCAGCTTCAGCGTCGGCGCCGTGGCGCTGTTGCACTGCCTCTGCATCTCCAGCTCCAGGCTCGCATTGGCGGCCCTCCAAGCTCTATCCACGGTAGGACCTTTAGGTCGCACGCACAGATGCCACATTATGTAAAGCAGCATGTAGAACTGCGGGTTGGCGCTCATGCTCCAGCGGAACTGGCGAAACAGCTCATTGGACCAGCCTTCGACGTTGATTTCGAGGCACTCACACGCCGCTACCAGGTCCTCCTCGGTAGCCAAGTTCATGCTCGACTTGTCACAACTGGGTTTAGTAAAAGCGAGCTGCTGGCGGGTAATGAGCTCCATCTTATGGAGCATGTAAGAGGATGCGTCTTGGGTCAGAGTTTGAATGGGAACGTACGAGCTGCAGATCCGGCCAACGGACTCAGCGCGGTGGCGGAGGTCTCGCAGAGTCTTGGTGTGGACGGCCTGCTTGGTTGAGGTAGGTTCGGACGAGAGAGACAGAAGCCAGAGTTCCCGCCAGGCCTGCGTGATCTCCATAGTAATGAGCGGCAGCGTCATCTTTGTCCAGCCTGGGCGGGGCGGAGGAAGCTCGGCCATGTCGGGCCACAGATCTTCATCGGCCACATTAAGCGGGAACTGGGTGTTGGAGGATGGCAGCGTGACCCAGGAGTTAATCCCATGGTCTTCTGCGTTGCGGCAATGCCGACTCAACATGAACCACCACAGCCGGCGACGCATCTCGGACTCGAAGGGTGTCAGGCCCAGGCTGCTACCGTCCCGGTGCAAGCCCATAGACTGTGCGAGCAGTATAACTATGCCATTCACGGCCCAGATGCCTCTCCCATGATTCTGACTATGCACTGCTATCTGCATCCAAGTTAACACAGACTCTATAGAGTAACAGAGGAAATGAGACTTATCCCACTAAGAATATTACAAGCGACCGCAGTATGACTATAGTGGGGGTCTCCAAAGGATCCGACAACGCGAGATACCGATGATACTGTGTCCGCAGAAGCTTCAACGCGCTCTTCGGATTGGTCTCTACCGTAGCCTGCACCTTATTCCCTTGTATACTAACGACGGCAGTAAAACATATAATATAGAGCAGCACTATGACGTCCTTTCAAGCTGCGTCTGGATTGTGGATAGCGGTGAATATAACCTCTTTAGTCGTAGGGATATAGAGAACCTTCATAGCTAGATTAATATTATATATAAAAACCTACTAGAGATATATAGCTATACCCTTAGGAAGTAGTATTAGCAAAGTATATTAGTCAAAGGGGACTAGGTTGGAAAAGATATTAAGGAAAGTAAAGGGAGAATTAAGTTTATAATATATAGACTTAGGTTTAAGTATACTTATGTTACAATTTAATTTAACTTCTTATAGAATTTAAGATAAATATATACTTAGAATAAAGTTATTTTACTTTAATTAATAAGAAATAAAAGCGCTAGCCTTAAATAACTAAAGTGCTTTTTATAATTACTTTTTAAAATAATAAAATAATAAACTATATTATTTTATAAAAGAATAATTTATTATATAAAAATAAAATATTTATATTTATTAAATAACTTAAATAATTAATTATTAATATAATAATAAAATTAATTTTTATATTTAATTTATTAATTATATAATAAAATTACTTAATTTATATTTTATTACTTTTATTAATATAAATTATAATTAATTTATTACTTATTATAAACTAACTCTTATAGCTATAATTATAAGCTACCCTAAATAAAAGGCTATAAATAAATAATAAACTAACTAACTAATAAAGAATAACTTAATAAAATTAATTATTAAGTTAATTAAG